>OY856186.1:37918513-38147748 GCA_963693315.1 Diogma glabrata | reverse complement strand
TTTTATGGATATCATCTCCTTGCGTTGCAAGCAGTTGCAGGCGGAACATTTAGTTTATCATTTTAGACATATGAGGTGGAACATTTTATCTACCTTCCAGCTTGACTGAATGCATGACAACATGGTTGTATGCAACTTAACGTTGGTTTGAGATGAGACCAAAAAATGTTTTTATACCTAGCATACAACGGAGGTTCCTTTCAATACCATCGTGAAGAGAGTTTGAAACAGGAACAGCTTTATTCAAAAACGAACGAATGTTTTTCGTTGGAAAATCAGGAAGTTAAATTATTGAAATTTTTGAGTCAAAATCATACAAATAAAAAACAAATACATACTAAGTTGTTTTCGTTAGAGCACGCTATAACTGAGATTGTGAGAAACTTTATTTAATAGTCACGACTCATCAGCCAAATTTTATGTTTTAATACCAAATTATAATTAAATTGACTAAAACCATAATATAGGTAAAAAATAATATACATTGTCAATTTTATTAGGTTTTAACATGTTAGTCACAAAACAAAATAAATTCATAAAAACTATGTCACAATTCACATTTTCATGCTAGTTATATTATGATTATTGTTGTAGTTTTAATTATAATGAAAACTTTATCATTTTTCATATTTCAAATACATTTACAGTTTCACGCTATCGTCAAGACAAATATTTAATGTGGTTGATATATATATAATATTTAATAATTTTTTTATGTTTTTACTTTCAAATGATTGAAATAAAAGTGTTTAAATTTTATATTCTTTATTTAATTTTACTATTTTAGCTGCAGATATAGAGCAATTAAATCGATTTCCTTGTGGTGGATACAGCGATGAATCGACAATTGTATATTTACAACACCCTTGTGTTATATTAACAGCTTTAGAGGTTTGTTTTGTATAATGTGAACACAATTTTGAATTTTTTTTCGTTTGTTTGTTTCATTTGTCTACACACATTAAAAGTTTAAGTTTATTCAAATTTATTGCCTATTTTAATTTTGGTTTTTATTTTTAACAAAACACAACTCAAAACTGATTTTTATTTTGGTATTTAACTTTTTAACATAGGTAGTTTTTGTTTTTGTCTATTAATTATTTAAACTTTATCATCTAATTTATTTGGAAAAAAATCAGTTTAATGGTTTTATGTGGTGAAATTTTTTGGTGGTAATAACAATTAGTATAGATAAATATTAATTTAAAGTTTTAGTAACAAACACGCAATCGACTGTTCATGTTCTATTTAAAAAATAAAAGTTTTTATTTCTAAGAAATCTGTGAGAGCTTTTTTTGTTAGTTTTAAGTTTATTGGAAAATGTTTATAAAATGTTAAAAGCAAGGTAGTCAAAACAAACTTTCTTTGAGCATGTCGGATTTCATTATTTATTTGCATTTTAATTTGTCAAAATTCTAGCAAGTTCAGAATTCTTTAAGTTATAAAAAAGTAAACGAATGTTGTTGAGTCAATGCCAAATATATTTATTTGATATACTCAGATATGTATTTAACCTCGAAGTTAATTTAAATTTAATGCTCAACGCAAAGAAAACAAATATTTTGCTTACTGGTGTCAATGTTATATAGGCAGATGTTGTTTGTGTAATGTGTTACGTTAAATTGTGCTAGCATTGACCAGTAAATTGATTGTTTTTTTTCACGCGGATTTGAACTTATATTGTAGGGTTTAAATTTGTTGGGTTTATACACTAATTCGTTTTTTTGTCAAGCTGACATAACAAATTCAAATATAATCAATAAAGCAATTTTAACCTCAGATGAAATCACCTGCATCATGTCTCTATTCAATCTCAGCTTACCATGTACAATACTTCAATCATCATTATAAAACTTAAACCTTTTAAGCCATCGTCATGCACGAATGCAATAACAACAATACATAATTAAAATACATGCAAAAAAACTAGTCCACATGGAGTGGACTAATGGAGAACAGAAAGCATTATACATAATATTTCTGAGCATTTATGGAATGTAACTACAGTCAAATCTCTATCTCAAAGTGCTCTCTATATCAAACAAAACCTCCGATCAAGGTTGCATTAAAATTTGTTTCTTTATCACAAAATTCTCTATCTTAAGGGTGTATATAACATTTATGAAATCAAAGATTTACGTCGGATTTTAAAATATATTACAGAATAAACGTTCCTGCATCGATTGGAATCAAAAAATTTAGATCTCACCGACAATTTTCGCGAAATAATCAATTTCAAAGTTATCATTCACTCTATGTTATATTCGGCGGTTTGATAGTTTATATCACCTTAAATAGTAACCGCAGAAGAATGAAATAATGGCTCGCTCTAAACATCTAATGTATTCTGATTTATTATAAAATAAAACATTTCTACATACTTGGCACAAATATGACGAAAACCTACTTGACACTTGATATACATTTATGCCTACCTAGTTGACATATCATCTTCATAGTATCTTAACTTAAAATCATAGAGATTCCACAGGTTTAAAGCAATCCCAAACGCATTATTTTGCTGTATACATTTCGATTTTGCTAAAACCATCTATCAAAATAATGTTTCGTATTGAAAAACCGAACAAAAACATTCCGCCGCAAGGGTAATGAATTCTAGCAAGTTGTTATCACATACATTATAAAAAAATACGTTAAAGTAGTAATTTGTATATAAAAACGTAAACCGATCCATCTTCAGTGGTGATGATTTTAAGTGTTAATAGCAGTAAATTACCAGAATTAGTAAGTTGAAGCTTTTGACCTAAAGCGTAAACATTTTAAAACACTAACTAAATATATGTCACAATATTTTTGAAATTAATTACAAAAAATCTCTATCTCAAAATATTTCGATGTTCTCTTGAGATTTTGAGAGTTGACTGTACTTGGAATGTGAAATGAAACTACCACTTTTTTTGTTCCGAAAATTCTCTTAAGAATATTTTTTGAACCGCTTTTTTGCGTTTTCACTACTTTAACGACGATTTCAATTGCACTTAAGCTGTGATGTATTTCTCCATGAGAAAATGTTTGTATCACTGCTTTACAACTTCTCTTGAGTGTCTTTGCTAATTTTGTTTCAGAAATTTTTAGCAATAACGAGTATAATACGAGATATTAACGAAAATTGTTCCATCTTGAGATTAGAAAATTTTAGAATCTTAACATATCGATGATTTGAGCAGATATAAAAATGTCTAAGGTTATAGATCTCGTAACACTGAACAACTTCGTACAAAATATTTCAAAGAAAAACATTATTGGCTCTCGTGGACCACTGCTGTGTATAGCCATGGGTGGATGTATTTTTTCATTTTTAGATCGGGGATTCTTTGGGATACCAGATGCTTTTTTCTAATTCACTTTTTAAGTTTTGATTTTATCAATCCCACCGTTGTCATCAATTGTTTTTAATCAGCTTAATTCGATCAATGCTTAGTAACATTAAATTAAACACAGTTTAAGATTTTTTGTCTAACTTAATACAAATTCAAACCTCCCTTGCTGGTTTATACTTCTCATCCAGTTCATACTTTATCCGGTTTATGTTTCATTAATTTTTCTGAAATAGTTTTACTTGAATGTGATATGAACTTATAGAATTGCTCATCCGAGTTTCAGTTAATTGGAAAACCGGTTTATTAATTTTTACTTAAGGTTTTGTTTCGGCTGCTTGACAATGGTTTTTTGGTATATACATGAAAAAGAACGTTACGTTATAAAAACTTGTTGCTTCATATTAAAAATATCGTAATGCAACAAATGAGAACAAGAATCTTCTAATAATTGTAATAGTTCTACATACAGGTGTATCCTAAAAGTGATAAAAAAGCAAATCATGTTTTCAAAATACGTTATAAAATTATCTATAATTGGTATTACATATTATGAAATGTATATTGTATCTTTCGTGCATATATTTGTGGTTTACTTGCAGTTGCTGGGATACGAAAAATGTAATCGTTATATTTTAAGTTTTTGAAAATTATTTTTGTTGATACGAAGAATCATTATCAAATGGTCATTGAATGAGATAACATATAGATTTTGAAGCAATTCCGTTTATATAATATATTTTTGTCTTCTGCAAAGTAAATACGAGCTAAAATTTTCATTGAAAATACAAATTGTGAGTAAAAATTTTGTTTGAATAAACAATACTTGTCTAAATTAATCGTCCATTGTTGATTGTAGTACGAATAAGCAAAATATTTTAACAATGATTTAAGTTAGTCGTTATCAGTATTTGTTCAGTGATAAATGGTCTTACACTTTAAACAAAAATTATAAAAATAGTGCTTACAGTTTTGTTGAAAGTGTTTATAAGTTCAAAACCGTTTTTGTTATTTCGTTGAAATCTATGATATTGGTACTTATGAAAACAAAGTTCAGTGGTGAGTCATCTAAATAATACTAAATCTTTAGTGTTTTTTTTCTATAAACTTTTAAATTTTTCTGTCAAACTGTCCCCCCCAACATTCTTACATTCCTAAAAGCTTGCAGAAACTAATTGAATGAAACGCCCACAATTTGTGACGATTCCGTTTAATTTTTACTCAGCTTTTTAATTGTAACTGTATATATTAATTATTTTATTCATAGTTTCTTCATAGTTTTTCATTAAAAACTGACTCAACTTTCTCGGTTACAGTATACATGTAGAACTATGAACCGTGGCATTCCAACTTGCTGAGAACTTCTGTTGCTGGTGCAACGTCTCATTCGTTCATCGATGTTTTGAAACCAAAAAAAGCAGTCACTTCTTTGAATGTTTATAATGTGTTGTTGTTGCAGTAGTTCAAAAGTGCCTTGTGTCGTGCGATCCACAGTTATAAATAGGACGGATATCAATGATACGGATGTACATTTTGTTATCTCTTTATCTATTCTTCCGATCATAGTTGTAGTTTTGCTGATTTCAATATTGCTTAAAGCAAAAGGCTTTCCTGTGTAATTTCGTGAATGTGAATTTCAAGTTTTGTTAATTATATACTTGTAGGTAATCCCAAATTTTTTAATATCTTGAAAGCAAGATCTGTTTAAACATTTTCTAATTTGTCTCAGAAGTCAGAGGTGATGATGCGAAGTTCCATTTACTAACGTAAATACTCGTTTTTGTACCAGATTAGTAAATAAAGTAAAAATTGGTAAATATTGATGTTACAACATATCATTGTAAAAAATCTTTGTGTCTACGCGAAGTTGAATTTGATGTGTTATTAGGTAACAGGCAACCAATGACTCACTCACAGTGTGGTACATTATACTGTTGAAATTGTCTTCCACGATGTTTGATTCATCTGTAGACACTAAATGGATGCCGCATAGTTGACTTTGTATGTTGTGTTTGTCTTTGAGTGACCACAGACCTATTGAGTATTTGCGCAGGTTGATGACAAAATTATATCATCAAAGAAGATTCCTTTTATTTCAGTTGTCGGTGAAGGCAAACTTAAAAAATTAAACTCAAAGATAACAGCACAGCATTTTTTCTTATTGTACTTTTTGCTTTACCTTCCATTGTTCTGAGTCGTAATTACACTCAACATTTGTTTGGTGGCTACGAATTTACTGGAAGAACTATCTTTTAATCTTGTTTTCAGCATACTATAATTGGTATCTATAATCGGTATCAAAAACACATTTCACTTCATATGATTTTTTTTATAAAAAATGAATAATTAAGAAATAATACGGCGTAAACTGTGAATATTTTTACTAGCATAAAATTTCGAAACGTTCGTAATGAAAAGTAATTTTTAATTCAGTCGACGAACAGTCTCAACCAAAAACGAAATTCGAAGGCGGACAGAGCCTATATCGTTGATCTGAATGCGTTTTGAGATGACAACACAAAGCTGTATCTCTCCATGTGGAGTTAATTTTTGCAAGTAAAAATATCATTAATGACAAATCGAATTTCATGAAAATTGCTGTCGTACTTCCTTAAAAATAAGTGATATGGTTATGGACATAATTAGAAACGCACTATACGCCAACATGTATGATTGAAGACACATTGAAAAATGTTGTGCTCAACTAATCAATTGAATCTCAATTGAAGCGGAATCAAGAACTTATTTCGAAAGTAAACATGGACAATGAATCTTTCTCAAGATTATATCGATAACTTGCACAAAAGCCGGACTTTCCACTGCGATAACAGAGTTTGTTGGGCATGCGCACAAGACAATAAAGAAAAAAAACACTTTTTAGGCAAGATAAGGTTCTTAGTGCGGTACGATGCGAACCTTGTAGCAAACCCGTCAACTTTAAGTTAAAATCTTGTTGAAGATAATACACAAATTTCGGTCCTTATCGTTCAATATGACATCAATCAATATGACATTTGTACTCAAAAATATAAATGTGAAAATCGGCAGCGTAGACATATTTAGAGTTCATAGGGTGCCCTAAAGAAAACGGTCCCTCTTTTTCTGTAGGGACACCATTTGTGGTTGTCGTTTCATCAATTTCGCGTTTTTGCTGATAATGAATTAATGAATTAATGAAACATGAATTAATTTCTATGCTAGCTTTTTACAGAACAATACAGTTGTAAGCGATTGGGAGACCAGATAGTGTTTGCATGAAACATTTTTGAATATTTTTATTCCTTAACTATTTAGGTTTTGAAGGTCTGCTTTGGATTTTCTAGCTACCATGACCAGATTGCCAAATTGTTCTTTGGGAACAGCTATGTTAACTGGTATGTGACAGCATTAACAAAATCGCCAAGATTTGAAAGATGTTGTGTGAACAAACATTTTTTCCTGAATTACATTTGTTAGTTTACTAACGGTTGCTGGACAACAAAACTCTGTTTTGTCAGTTCTACTTCGCTAATTGTCAAGAACTTAACTTGCTAGTTGATGCGGAGCATGTTTATTGGGTTTGTGGGGTGGCATAAGTCACCTTTACTTGGTGATTGAGATATATGTGTTGTATGGCATGTACAAGCTGCATGAGTCAACATTAACCTACTTCGCTAGTGGTCATTAGACAGTTTTTTAGATTGACATGATTAAGCCACAATTGTGTGTTGTAATCAGTCACTTTGTAAAAACAAAATGTCACCATGTTTCCAACTCAGTTAGCAGGTCGTCATTATCTATCATTTTTGGTTATTTTGGTATTGTAGATTGTTCTACTGATCGCCATAAGCCAAATTTGTTGATCAATTTGTTGAACATTACGTGCCAACTTTCTGGTCTGTATTGTTGCTGGTTAATATACAACAAATTTGTTGGATATCGTAGACTAGCATTGTTAAAGATCATGATTCAGTTTTAATCGATAGCATGCACAATTTTCAAAACATGATAAACGATAATCATTTTAATGTTTTTAATTTCAAATAAATCAATAATTCATTTCGTGGTTAACGAAAGTTCTTTCTATTATTATGTGTTATAACATGACAGAAAATCAAAACAACTCAATAGCTTTGAACAGCTTTCATGAATTTTTAGTAGCACTTTGTCTATAGTTGAACATATGTATTAATTAATTTTCAGAATTACTTTTAAATCATCTCACAGAAACTTGGTTTTTTTTTTCAAAACTACATGATTCAATTTAAATTTATTTTTTTTACATATTCACAAGAGAGGTGTACAAGTAATTTTTTGTTTAATTTTAAGTTGCTGCTTGTTGATTTTTAAGAATATTTAATTTCAATTAAACAATACTTCTAATAAAAATATTTTATTTTATTTTAGGTTTTGGGTTATAGAGTAGTTGCGTCATCATCAACTGCTGTAAAACAAGATTACAACGAATATATGTGGACTATGAGAAAAGAGTTTAGTGAACCAGAACCGGATACATCATCTGTTGTAGTTCGTGATAACATAACAAACATTGGTCGTGAAACACTTGCGCATTTCCATAAAGTGGATTCACCTGAATAAAAAAAATAATTTAATTAGTGTGTGAAGAGAGCAAACACTCATAAATAACCATAACCTAATAATTAAACATAAAAGTACTTTTGACCTAACAAATAATAAATAAAAATATGGATAATACTCCATCCTCACCACCAATCAATATTCTACCAACTTTAACACCAGCACCAACATCTGTTAATTTGGCTCCAGTCACTACTATACCTATATTACCACCAGCTGATGGAACATTTGTTTATATTGCTGTAAAAGGATCACTGTATGCAGCAGATTGTGCAGTTTTTGGATTAAATGAAGACGAAATCGTTGCACTTGCAGGTCGTTTTTCATATAGCTCATCCCAAATAATAAATGGTGTTGTAGTGAAAACACATTTGTTAAATGTTTTAAATTCATTAAGTCAACTTGGGTATAAAGTTGTATGCAGTACTGGTGAAACAGAAACGGTTTGGACTATGGCAAGAGAAATATAAATAAAACTGAAACTATATTTGTTTAATTAGTTCTATGTTTTGTAAACACTAACCATCAACTTAATATTTAAAGAAAAAAACAAACTAAATCAAAAAAACTTTTTTGAATATATTATAGCAATATTTTTTATTTTGTGATTATTTGTTAAATATATAATATATATATAATAAAAAACTAAAGAAATAAGTTTATATAAAAATAATGGAAGATCATAAACACGATGGAGCTAAGTGCAATTGTCAACCGAACACTGCTGTTGCACAAACGTTGGATGAAATTGATTTTGAAAGAAAAATATGGTCAGCTGGTATGCGAATAGAATATTTTCTTTGTTTTATTATTTTTATTAACAAAGGTTTTCTTTTCAGCTCTCTATAATGATATACCAAAATTGGAAAAATTTATTTCAAACGGACATGTTAATGATCAAGATAATTTTGGGTATACTGCTCTACATTATGCCGCCCGAAGTGGACACTTTGCAGCATGCCAATTATTAATAAATAATGGGGCTAATATAAATGCCATAACATCAGGTGGTGTCACACCACTCCATAGGGCCGTTACGATGGGTTCGTATTTTGAATTAATTATAAAAACTTTGATCATAATGTTCAGTGAAATATGCCAAACATACTACATGCTTGTCTATCAATGGCCTACAAAATGTTTCAACTTTTTACCTCGTACTTGACAATTAACTACTGATTTGCTTTATCCGCGTGACACAGAACAATTACAATGTAAATCTATGAAAATATTTATTGATTGATTCGCATAAAAGTACTCGATTTTGGTTTTCTTACTTTAATAAAATACAATGAATAGAGGATGTATTTTGTGAGTAATTAAGCTGCCAAATCATTTTTCATTTTCTAAGAAAAACAACTTTTTTTATGTGTTTTGTGTGAAATTCGAACTGACGCTCGTCAGTAGCAATAGTTCGAATCATGGTGCTATTAATTTTGTCGCTGAGGTGGTGATGTAACATTTTTTAATTTTTCATGATTTTAATTGATTTCTAAATTGAAACTGCATTCTCGCATAATTACTACAGTTGAGTCAGTCATCTGTGATTATATAATTCTGACTTCTGAGTTGTATATATTTGAGGCATTTTTGTATTAAATTTCTTGACAGTATGCTCTATTCATATAATGAGAATATTTCTATTTGTTCAGTATCCTAAATCGCGACTGGTTTCAGTTTAGAAATCATCTTAAAATATAAAATAAAACATAAAAATTAAAATATGTTTCATCATTACCTGTATTATAACTGTATGTGAACAATACCAGAATCCGAACTATGGTGCTGCGGATGAATGTCAGTTCGAATTCTACAAGGAGACACAACAAAAAGTTTTTATGAGAAGTTTCATTAAGAGATAATGGAAAATAATTTCGAAATACAAAAACTCACATTATGCCATTCATAGTTACTTGAACTAAATTACAAAAAATGTCCTGTATTCATATTCCTATAATGTTGTTTATATGTAGTTATATTACAGCGATTGACCATGTGTCGGATATTAATTGGAAAAAAGCAATAATGATTTTACACTAGTGAGTTATGATGCTAACTAAAACATTCAAATCCGAATATTCGCGTATTCGAATATCCGATTAATTTGGGTATATTCTAAGTATTCGTTATTCGAATATTTATACGCGGATATTCGAATATTTTTTATCTCCCACAATATAATGGTTTTCTATCCCTTCATTTCTTTTTTAAACTTCGAAACTAAGAAATTTCAATATTTTAAGGAAAATAATTTTATTACAAAAAGTGCTTGACGTATAAACTCCGCTTAATATTGCAGTCAAAGAACTTAGCGAAAAAAATTCAACACTTATGACAGCCGAAGGCATATGTAAATTCTTATTTACTTCTTTAACGGAACTGAACAGTGATTTAATTAAAATCTTACTCTACGAAATCAGAAAACGAATTGATCAGAAAAGAAAGAAAACAACCTGAACAACCTTATTTCTATATCTTGACACCGGAGTTATACCACAATCGAACAAATATTTTGATTACGCAAAAAAAACTGCTGTGAAAACTTTCCTTTCTCGCCTCCTCAGCCTTCAAATATGTACCAGACCCTAGCGATGAAAACAGTAATAATCATGGTTGCAGGTATCTGGTAATATAAATGACGCACTTGCAGTCAACAATCAAAATAAAAATATATTGCAACAAAAGCTGCAACCAGCGATTAGCTCAATTACTGATTCCACGACATGAAAAACAGTAACAGTGGTAAAGAAAATCGCGGTTAATAGTTTAAAAAAACAGTTTTGTTATTTAAACTCGTTCAAAACAAGAACAGATAAATTCGACAATTTGATTAATGCTCTATTGACTATCAGCCCCACTTTAACAAAAACTGAAAGAGGTTTCTCTACGGCGGGATATCTGAAATAAGAAGTAGCCTAAAATTTAAACATCTAAACGCACTTCTCCTTTTTAAATGCATATTTCAAGAAAATAAATAAAATAAAATGCATAATATGTTAAACCTGTTTGATTTTATTCATAGTTCTTAGTACTTCTTTTACTATTCGAATACTAACCGAATATTCGGATATTTAAAGAAAAATATATTCGATATTCGGATAACTCAAAACGTCGAGTAACTGAATGCTCTAATGCTAACTAAATAGAAATTCTTTGAATTCACACATATTCTTTTCCATAGTTAGTTGTTTGCAGTATGACTTTCAATATGTTAGTGCAAGACGCAAGTCTTATTAAAGATTGGTTTTTCGTTAGTAAAAAACCTCAACATATTGCGCGAATGACCCTATCTAGATTTTTGGTGGGCTCACTAAGCAGCCACGATTCCTAGTCCTAAACGGGTCGCTGTTGATTTTCGGAAAGCCAGTTGTAGAGTGTGGACATGTATATTTATTTATAAGTTCATATTTAATCAAGATCATTATTAAGATATGATAAGATGTTAAAGTTGTGTTAATATCTAGCTGGTTGGTTAGAAATAGTGAGCAGAGAAGTGAGTTACTTGTCTATGTAATAGTACTAATAATAATTGTATACTAAAGTGAAAAATAAACAAAACTGTTGAACTTGTTATTCCACTACCCGTGGTGGTACAATCCAAATTAATTATCACAAAGGAAGTGATAAAATGCAAATATTCTGAAACCGGCTCGAAGGACCAAAATTTTTTAATGTCAATGTCAAATAAATTTTTAAATGATATTTCATTACTGTTTATTTTATTTGTTCGTTGAAATTAACTTTTTTTTATAAAATATGTTGTGTACTAGGAATTACAATATGTGTCACAACAACACATAAAAACCTCACAAATTCCATCACATATAAAATATGACAGGCCAGTATTTCATGGCATATTGCTTGTTCATGCGACGCACTTCCTTCCTCAATGATTAAAGCCTATACATAGAGTTATATGAAGGCTCAATTCTTCGAGTAAGCAATAACGTGGCATCATTAAGGAATGCTCCATAACTAAGATTGATTGTGCTACCGTTGACTGAAGAGTTCATCCGCCAGCACCCCCAAGCTATAACAGTGGAATATCTCACTGCTAATGCCAGTGATATGTGATATCTCACGTTAGCTCGTATGTCAATAACAGGAAATGGGGTACGCCGGGTTGTCACACCCGTAGATCAAAAATAAAATATTTACAAATAAAAAAAATTGATCCCTCCATGCGGTTAACTTAACTTACGTTGATTCAATAAACTGTAAATTAATGTGAAAAATCCATAAAACTGTTGAAACTGAAATTTGGTTCCACGAAGATGGCGATCAAATACAACCAAATATTCGTTATCCCTCTTTGAGAACCGAAATGTTAATGTTAACTGTTCGATGAACTATAATACATAGTTGTATTGGGTTGAATGTTCGTTTCTATTTCGAGACAAAAATAAATTTAAGAAGTTATACTTTATTTTTCTGTCTGTTGAAATTAACTAAATTACTAAAGTAAGTCTTATGTTTTTGGCTGATTCGAATTCAATTATTCTTCTTTCATGACAGTATTTTGTGCATATCAAGCAGTACCATACTGTACGTAGTCCTTGAGTTGTTTCCATTACAGCTATTTGAATACGAATAAACCTTTCTAGACTGGGCACGCCCCACATTGTGAAGAAGCTGGTTGATATTACGTGTTGAAAGGATAATTAAAATGAAATCGAAAATACAAATGTTTGTCCTTTAGGTTGTTTGATTGTTTTTTTCAAAATAAATCATCAGTGCATGTCAACTAAAATAGATCACTACTACTGCCTGTTCCAGATTTGACTTCTCGTTTTGAAATTCTAATAAATGTAATAAAAATATCTTCGGCGACTTGAACTTTAACAATTGAGGTAGCAGGGGCACTTTTATATACAACCAATGAGCCATAAACGTGTTGAAGATTGAATCCCACCACTTGATTTAATATCTTTGTATACGAATCTTTTAAGTAAAAATTGTATTTTAATTTACTTTCAGAACACGTTAACATAATTCATTTACTGTTAGCAAAAAACGTAAATCTGACAATACAAGACAGTGATGGTCAAACGGTACTACATCGAGCCGCCCTTAAAGGAAATGAAGAGATAATACAACTTTTAAATAACCAAGATGCAAGTTTGAAATATGTTAAAGATAAAAAGGATCAAACACCATATGATTTAATTATTGAAAAATTTCCAAATTTAAAATCAATTTTTAATATAAAATAATATAATAATGGAATAAAATTTTATTGTTGAGTGCAGTACGTGTTTTTTTTTTGTGAGTTTAATACACAATCTTCGAAGTCTTTTTAAAAATTGGCAACAATTATAAAATTTATGGAATAGTTGAAGTTTATAAATATTGATGAGTTTTATGTATGAAAATATTTTATGAAAAAAATACAAATTATTATATAAATAAAACGTTGAATTATTAATTTATTTGAAAAAAAAATACATGTTTTGAGGTTGAACCTGTAATATATTTTGAATTAATTTGAAAAATCAATAAAATGATACAAAAAAAAATTGTATACTGTTGTAAAATTGTTTTTTAGGCGTCGTTAAATTTATTATAGTCTCCAACTGTATGGAGATTTTTTTGCACACACAGTTGGAACTTATTAAATTTTAGCCTAAAGTGAAAGCAGTAAAGTTTTTAGTTAAACTGGTCAAGTATCTATTTTTGCAATGACTACTTTTAGTTTAAGACGGAGAAACTGAATTACAAATTGTTTGCAGTGCTGGTTGGTTTTGAGGGTTCAGTGCCGAATATGTTTAATTTATACTTGATGTTTGTTTACTATTTACGGGCAGTTGATTGGTATACTTTTAACATATTAAAATTGTTTAACTTATTGTCCAAATACTTAAATTAACTTCCTTGATAATGTAAAGGTAAAGACATTTCTCGATTCTCTTCACTGCCATCTTCAGGCGTTCTTATATATTAAAGTCATATTTTTGTTTTAATTCATCTTTATACTAAATTAAAATAAATATATTTCCAATTATGAATAAATAACACACATTATCCGAAACAAAAATGAAAATGTCATTCTACTCTTAAATTAAAATGAAAAGGATCAATCGGTGATAATGGCCAACTATTTGATTCAAAATCTAAATCAAGATCTGGAAACTTTGATAGATATAATTTTAAACTAATTGGTATAAATAATTGATCTATATATGTCTCTATATACGAATTATTCTTAATTGGCGTTAATAATTTATTTCGTTTTTGATCTTCTTTTAATCGTTTTACAAATAAATTTCGAATTTCTATTCGTGCCAATTCCTTTAACGTTAATGGAGTTTTTGTTTTATAATTTTTATATCCACTTAATAGAAGTAAATTAATTAATTTTATAAAATTAAAACGTCTTAGGTACTCAATGGTGTCAGGAAAAGGTAATAAGTTAACGTTACATCCTTGTAATATTAGTAAGGCAAATATATGAAAATTATTTAAATTCAGTGAAATTTCTAATGGTGATTTGTTATGATAATCACTTTCATCATCCATATCGATATTTTCTTGTAATAATAAATTAAAAATTTTAATAAAATTTATTCTATCGTATTTTCGTGTAATTAATAAATGAATTTCTTTAAAATCGTTATAGAGAGATTGACCTAATTTAGCTTTACCTATTTTCACTAAAAACTCGATTATATCAAAATTGCAATATTTTACAGCAACATGCAATGGTGTCCACATTTCGTTTGATCTTATATTCGGATTGATACCGGCTTCTATCAAAATTTTTACAATATCTATTGAGCCGTTTCTCAAATATTTTTGCAATGTGTTTAAGACCGGATGTAATCGTGCCCCATTTTCAAGTAGCAATTTAAGGATTTCTTTATTTTTGTATTTTATGGCATAAGAAATCGGTGAGCATTCATTTAAATCGATTTCGTTCAATCGACTTTTACTTTCAATTAACAATTTTACACATTCAAACTGATGATGTATTATTGATAGCATTAAAGCTGATTGATCCAAATAATTTAGAGCGTTGATATTAGCTCCATAGGATAGTAACAGTTTCATCAACTCAATATCTCCTTTTTTTGCTGCTAACATTAAGGCAGTTTCTTGTTTAACATAACTACATTTATTAGGATTCGCTTTATTTCTTAATAATAGTTGTACAATATTTTTATGATCTCCGGCTAAATGTAGTGCTGTATATCCATCTGACGTTTCGATGTTCACAGAACAACCATAATCTATTAACAATTGAACACAATCTAAATTACCATTAATGGCTGCATGATGCAGAGGCGTCAACGAATGATTATCCAATATATTAAAATCAAATTTTATTTTTGATGCCACTGAAGCTGCTGTTACAGGAGATAATGTTGATGTATTAATATATTGTTCAGTTTTCTCAATAATTTGTATGTAATATAAGAATAACGTAGTCCATTCATTATCTGGATTGTTATCAATTGTGTTTGGTATGATTTCATCATCCCATTGTAAGTCACTCATTCCATCCGGCGTGTGATCGTGGTGTTCCATTTCATTTTCCAAAATATTTATGAATAATGATGGATTTTTACAGTATTCTAATAAGAGTTGTAAAACTTGTAGTGACCCTTGTCGAGACGCAAGACCAACATACGTTAAACCTGTTTTAGTTATTGATGTTGGATTGATTCCTGGAATGAAAAGAAAACAATAATAAAAATTAGTTTTATTTTTTGTGGAAGTACAGCTTCACAATTCCAGATGTCTACGTGTTTTGGCTTTAATTTTTCATTTCGAGGTAATAAAACGCTCCAGATGTGCGGTTGACCAGTGTTATGCAATCCGTTCCGAATATCAACCTATCGGGAGCCCATTCATATATTCAGTTTCAAACGGAACCAGTTGGAAACCTCCCAGTCTCGAAGTGTAAAGAGCTATACCAGAGTATACAGGATTATGTCATGGTGAACCGATATTGCTAGTGTTACCCGTGGAACCAAAAACTATAAATAACTAGGAAGGTACTAGTGAAGGGGCAAACCTGTGACATCTCGGGGAAGGGCGGAGAGGAAAGAGTATTCAATGAGATTCATCTTCGATAATTCACCAGATGCAGCTGGAGCCACACGAACGCGTCGATGGAAAAAACAGACATAGTCAGATCTAATGAGCTGGAAAATCCGGAACATTGCTGATGTTACCGTATGAAGGGACAGAGGCACCTCTTTCTAACGACCTGTGCAGGCGGGAACAGGTTGAATAGATTGTCTCTCAGAAATTTAAATAAAATGTTTACCATCATTATTACAACTTAGTCAAATTAGCATCAAATTTCCTTCCATTTCCTCCCAAAACATCCTATTATAGTTGATTTGGTGTCTTTGACTATTTAAAATTTTAATAATATTTCATATTTATTCACCACAACCCTGGAAATATATTGAGCTTATATCAATCAAATTATTCAATGAACGGCCAACGGTTACCATTGATTTCTCGAAAGTGGCAAAAGGTAAGTTAAAATTCAGAGTTATTTATCAAAATTGCTTAGCCGTATGTATAGTCAGCTCAAAAACTAATAATGTTTTTAATTAATCTCCACCTTCAAAGTTTTTTTCAAAATTGATTAACGAAGGCTGGAGTGTTGTTGTTGTAGCGACGTGTTTGGTGCTAATCTTCCGGCTCCATGTCCAGGAACTCTGCTACTGCCCTTGGGCGGTACCACAAATCTACCTTCGTCAAGTTAGTTATATTTTCAGGACAATTAAATAGATGGTCTACATCGTGTGGCGTGCCCTCACATGCGGGACACTTGTCAATGATTTCAGGTTCAACTCTGCTCATGTAGTTGTTTCGAATGTGGGACCAACCGGATCTTAGTTGAGCTAGGATGGATCTGGTGCTACGGGGTCTTCGGCATCGACTTTTGGTGGCTTTCTATTTAGAACACGATTTGGAATAATGAATAGAGATACGAAATATGTTATACAGAAAACTATAAAAATTGACTACAATGAGGTAAAGAGTGACCTCATAAATAAATTCAGTAATTATATTATCGAACAGTTTCAGAATTCTGATGATCTGTGCGAGTACCTTGTAACCAACTTAGGGGAAAGCATAAATAAGTCAACAACGATAAAGGAAAAAAAAATTAAGGCGAAATTCCTCTTATGCCCATGGATAACTCCGGAGACTATTAAACTAATTCATAGAAAAAACAACCTTCGAAAAAAACTGAAAAAGAACCCCGGTGATTATGAGTTGCAAAATAGAGTGACGAATATTAGCAATCTGCTTAAAAATTGCTTAAATGATCTACGTAATAACTACTACACTGAAAAATTTGGTAAAGTCAACGGTGATCCCAAGGTCACCTGGAGGGAAATCAATAGCGTAATGGGTAGACAGCACGTAACAGTCATAAATAAAATAACAAGCGACACAGGACACTCGTACACTGAACCTGGAAAAATATCGGATGTGCTGGATGTGTGATGGATGTGTGGATTTGGATGGATCGGATGTGTGATATTTTGCTAATGTTGGAAAACAAATGAGTGACTCAATCGCTAGATTTCCTGATGATGACATTAACAAGTGGAATAATCTAAAAGACCCTGAAATTAGTATGACTCTTGACCAGGTACAGGTCAATAAATTGGCCGAGCTGATCAAGTCGCTTGACTCAAACAAAAGTGCCGGGTATGATGGAATCACGGTTAAATCTATCAAAGTTTGTTACGATTCCGTAAGTCCCGCATTATGTAAGCTTGCTAACTTATGTTTTTCAACGGGGATTTATCCTAAAATATTGAAGATTCAAAAAGTCACCCCGATCTTCAAGCAAGGAGATAGAGAAAAGCTTGAAAACTATCGACCTGTCTCGGTGTTACCGATATTCAACAAAGTACTTGAAAAATTAATATTTATAAGGCTCTATAATTTCCTCGAAGAATCAAACTTTTTTTACTCGAAGCAGTATGGGTTTAGGCCGAAACTGTCAACCTCGACGTTTGCTGACGACTCCTCCTTGTTTTATCCTGGCGAAAATGAACATGAAAATATAACCCTAATTAAGCATAACCTGGAAATTCTTGTCGAATACTTTAGAATAAACAGACTCACTATCATAATTAATAAAACCAAGCTCTTACAATTTAGAGCACCTCATAAAAATATTGACCAAACAGAGTTTAGTTTAAATGGGATTACTATTAAGGAATCAGTGAATGTTAAATATCTAGGGCTACAGATTGGTAATACGCTAAACTGGGATCAACACATTGAATACATCATGAAGAAAATAGCTCCAGTTGTGGGTATCATCGGTAAATTTATATACATAATACCGACTCATGTGTTGAAACTTATTTACTTTTCTCTCGTGCATTCTCATCTAACGTATATGTTGGAGATATGGGGATCTAAAGGTGGAGTCTGTGGAAATGCTTTACAGGTGATGCAAAACAAGGTTGTTAAATTTTTGTATAGAGCGGAACCTCGTACCTCAACATTACAACTTTACACATCTATTTCTCAAGGCATCCTTCCCATCTATGCTCTTTACAGGTTTAAAGTTGGAGTGTGGATGTACAATAACATACAAAGAAACTCCAGTGGCAACTTATCTTTTCATGAATAACAACATGAATACAATACACGAACAAGACAAAACCTTAGTGTATCAATGGTACGTACCAACCACGGTAAACAAAGAATTAAATACATAGGACCATTAACTTACAATAACATTCCTGAAGAAATTCGTGGGTGTAGATCTGTCAACAGTTTCAAAAGAAAGTTCAAAACATGGATCATCAATGAAAGATTGCTTTATCTTTTTTAAATCTTTTTTAACATAGGAATTTGATAAGCATTAGTGTCAAAAAAATAATAAAATAGAAAAAAAAAAAAAAAAATAATAAAAAAAAAATTATTAAAAAAGAAATAAAAAAAAATAAAATATAAAAAAAAAAAAAAAAAAATTAAAAAATTAAAAACTAAAAAAAATAAAAATAAATAAAAAAAAAAAAAAAAACAAAAAAAAATATACACTAATGCTTATCAAATTTGGGCGAAGCGTATATAAAGGACGACAACTGATTAATAATAACAAAACAATTAATTATATTAAATTTTTGCTATTTACAAAGTTGATCTCACGTTGGATGCTATATAAAATAGTACAAATTAAAGTGGCCACAGGGAAGTTGCTCATACGCTGGATGTTCAAGTGATGTATTATCTTACTTAGTAATACTTTTTTATGTATCTTATTGTCTTGTGGTTTATTGAATTTTGCATTTGTTTGGCTAGGAAGCTCCTTAATTGTATTATTACACTGGAGCGGCTTAAGTTGTTTTAATAAGGAAAAAAATTAAAATTATTAAAATTACAAATTTTTTTTTATTGTACTTAAACTCTTGTTACTGAATAAATAAATAAATAAATATAGTTCCTTATTGCATTTTCAACCGTTTTGGTGTGAAATGTTTTTAAGCCAGTTCTATATGTAGATTCGTCGATGTTACCAGTAACCTGGCTATCTCTGACATCTTGCAGAAAGCATCTGCCTGTCTCCCTTATGTCTCTAGTGGGTTCGATCGTAGCATTTCGTTATGTTCACGGACCGGCAATATGTTACTTTCCTCATGCAAGTGATCTCAGTAGGCCATCAGGTGACATACGGTTGCGGTTCGCAAGGCAGCATTTTGTGTTGTTTGTAACTTATTCCAGTGAGTGTTGGCAACTTGGGGGGTCCATATGGGTGCAGCATAATTTAAAATAGGTCCTTCTATTGCTTTAAGCAATAGGAAGGCTGAAGTGTCAGACATTTTGGTTTGTGAACAAAAAAGTGACAAAATTTATTTACTGGGAGTGACAAACCGCTAGTACGGTTGCAAAACTGTTGAAAACCGTACTAAATGGCTAATGCACTAACTACTAGTGCTTCGGGGAATCCCTCCACTTAGGCAACACCTTTTGTCGAGGTATCATCAAATTACTTCAAGAATGAAGTCTGTATGCTCCCAATAAACTTAAAAAACAAAGAGAAATACAATTGTATGGTAGACCCTCATCACTGTTGCGCATGTACCCAAAATCTAATAAAATCATTCCTATGATGTTGAGGAAGGTCCGAATTCATCCGAAACAGGGAAATGAGAAATGGATTATTTATCTGAGAAATTTCCAAACATACCGTCGAATTGAAAAAATTCAAATTATTTCTTCACTTGAGATTATTTTCTCACAAAAATCGCCAAAAAAATCATGAGCATCGCTTAATTACTCTATGCTGTAGTGGAGATAAATATCTTAAAAAAATTTCACCGGAAGTAATAAACCGGATGTTGGTATGTGAAACTATTGAAACCATTACCAAGATCTTGTAGTTTGTACACCAAGTTTGAACAGAATTATTTCAAATAAACAGTTGCTCGGAAGATCATACCCTACCTCTTTCTTTGTTCAATTTTGAAAAGAATTCAGATTTCCGGTTTTCAAAAGAACCCGGATCATATACCAAAGTTCAAAAATATCCCATACGTTTTTTTTAAACACACATCCACAAATAAACAGACTCACTTGTTTAAGCTATTTGGATTCAAGCTTGTCATAACAAAACAAAATTTGGGGTATGTATAAAACTCTGTACCTAAAAAATGGAGCGACGGATTTCCACATTTCATCTAAATTTTTGTGAAGGGTTTACGAAAAGCTTACACTATTCAATAATCTATTTCAGTTTGTTGTATATTTCACCTGTAGAAGCATTGCTTTCCGGGTACATAAATAACTATTATTTGTTATAAATAACTATTATCCATTCATCTTGGAAACAGCTAATGCTAATGGTAAATTTTATTTAGTTTTTTCATTGATTCACTTCGAACAACTTTTATAAATTGAATGATATTGTAATATAATAGAATGATTGACCTAGTTTTCGAATTGTATAAACAAATTAATTTAAAATTAATATTTATTCACGATAAACATACCCATATTTAAAAATTGTTCAACAGCAATACAATCATTCGTCATTATAGCTAGTAAAAGATCATTTGAATTATCTATGTTTCCAGTCATTCTTTTAAATACTGATGATAATTATTACCGGCATTAAAAATGCAACCATTAAACTTTTGACATTAATTGCGCCGACGTTCTGTAATGCTCCTAAAATTGCAATTGGAAAAAGCCAATATCGTAATTATATCAATACAAATAAATCAGGAAAATTATATTTAAATATGTTAAAAAGTAATTACCAATCCATTAAATAAAAATTCAATGCAGTTTGCAGAAAATTTTGCAACAATAAATTTTGCAGAAAACAAACAATAACAATTTATGTAGTTATATTCACATATTAACAAATTCTTATAAATTTAAGTGCTGCCATTCTCAAATTCGAGCCTCAAATACAGTGCTCTTTTATTAATTTTGAAAAAATTATTTCGTTTTCAACTTCATACCAAACCATTTTTCTTTCAGTCACTTTTAAAAATGGCGAATCGTGGTGGTAATTCACGTCGAGCTCAAGAAACCGATAATACAATAAGTTATGTACAATGTGACGGTTTAGTAAGTGAAAAATCTAATTTATAACATTCGGATAACTATTTTATGTACAAAATTATAAAATTTCATTGGATTTATGTGAATAAATTCCAGAAAACAATCGGCACTTGTAAGACGTGTAATCGTGTCATCGTAGTTTTGACAGCTAATTTAATCTAAAAATATAAATTTGTGTTTAGGGATGTGGACTGTAAAATTGTCCAAACCAAATCAAAATTTTAAATTTAATAAATAAATTTGTGTTTAAAGGTTAAACATTGGTTTCTATTTCATTTTAGGCTGTTATGAAGATGGTCAAACATTGCCATGAAGAATCATTAAGTAATCTGGAAGTTGCCCAAGGAGCACTATTGGGATTAGTAGTTGATAAACGGTTAGAGATAACAAATTGTTTTCCATTTCCTAAATCATCTGATGAAACTATCGATGAAGAAGAATATCAATTAGAAATGATGCGAAAATTACGTCGTGTAAATGTTGATCATTTCCATGTGGGTTGGTATCAGAGTGCAGATGTTGGTAACTTTTTATCATTACCATTATTGGAATCGCAATATCATTATCAAACCAGTATTGAAGAATCTGTTGTTGTTATCTACGATACACAAAAGTCAGCCCGTGGATTTTTAACATTAAAAGCGTATCGTTTAACGCCACAAGCTATTGCTATGTATAAAGATGGTGATTTTACTCCAGATGCATTACGTCAATTAAAAATGGGATACGAACATCTTTTTATTGAAGTTCCAATTGTTGTTAAAAATTCTGCGCTTACAAATATTATGATGTCCGAGCTAGCTGAAATGGTACCAGAAGAAGAAGGAACACATTTTCTGGATTTAGGAACGGCATCGGTTCTTGAAAATCAATTACGTTGCCTAATGGATCGTGTCGATGAATTAAATCAAGAAGCGTCTAAATTTAATAAGTATCAGCAATTAGTTATTCGCCAAGAGCAAGAAAAACATAGAATGATGGCTAAGCAAGTACAAGAAAATGCTGTACGTATTACAAAAGGAGAAACAGCATTACCAGATGAAGATTTAAGTAAATTATTTAAACCTCTTCCAGTCCCACCAAGGCTAAATCCTATGATTGTGTCAGGACAAATCAACACGTATGCCCAACACATTTCTCAGTTTTGTTCACAATCTCTTGCTAAGCTCTATATGACTCAATCACTTCAGGCAGCAAAAGAAAGTCGTCAGAATAATTTAAATTAGTTTGATTTTTAAAATGTTGATTAGAAATTGAATTATTTCTAAAGAAGAAAAATACGAAGAATAAAATCTAAGATCAAAATTGTATGTTAATGCAGATTATTTTTTTTAATTTAAATTATTTACCTACTAGACAACATCCAAGCATGTTACAATTTCAAATCACACAGAAATTTTAATATCTCAATAATACCCTTTTTTGCGAATCTTGCATTTGTTTCTTTTGTTACGGGATATCTTGCAATTTTAAAAGATTAAATTCAAAAATCGACTTTTGTTGTGCTCGAAAAGTAATGAAAAGTAATACTTTTATAGCTGCTAGACTAAATCCCCATCTACCAAAACCGTAAGTGTTCATAAATGAGTAAACAAAATTCACCTGGCATGTTAAGGATTATTTTATAACTATGAGTGATAATTCGGCTTGTATAGCCTAAAATTAGTGTAATTACAATAAGTAACGACAAGTGGAAGTTGTATTTTGCACAAGAACGGTGAGTGGATTAATGCAACTTCCATCAAAAAGACAAAAAGTGAACACTTCAATAATTCTAGCTCAATATTGTCTCAAGACAATAATTTGGTCATCAGCGATCACGTCAGGATCATTCAATCTGTAGAACCGGCTCGAAGGACCAAAATATTAAAACCTTCCTCCCAAGGAAGGGTACAACTAGCGAATTTCGCCAAGATATTTAGCTTATCGGTTGCAGCTTTTATATCCAACATTACCCTCTTTAGAAAGAATGAGAGCTTTATAAGTTTATTTATTCGCCATAGCTTTGTATTCACTTTGCATTACTTTGAATAACATTTCGAACAAAAACTTCCTGACCTGGTTTAAAATCGTGAGTCGACTTCGAAAATTGTGTTGATTTCTAGTTCCTAAGGTGTGAAGATTTCAGGAGTACCAAATGTTTTGCAAAGTACCAAATGTTTTGCAAAGCTTAGATGGATGTGGGGTGTGGTAACCTTTATGACACTTTCATTTAACATGTCGAGGTCACAAAGTAATTTGAAATTAGTTCCGTGCGTGACCGTATGTTGACCAAATACCAAGTAATAAGGAGAGAAACAAGTTGACGAATGTATTGCATTACTTAAAACAGAATGTGTTCCTCTCGCTCATTCTGATCATCCGCAACATAAGTTTGCGTTTGTTTGTAACATAAGCTACAGTTACATATCTCTCTGTTTGCTTGTTCTGGAGCGTTTGCTTGTAAGGAGTATTTTTGGGGTAAAGGGGTGTTTATCATATACACCATTACAACTGATATTATAATTAACTCTAGCTCACACCATCCATATTCTCAAAAAATGTCTGCTTATAATTCATCTGTATAAATAGATTGCTTACTATTAAAATGAATCATTTAAATTTTCAGAATGAAGTAAACACAATTATATTTATAGCTATTAATAACGGATACAACCCAAATATTATTGATAAAATATTAAGTCGAAATTCAAAAAGAATAAATATAATCAGTTCTATAACAATTCGATCTGTATACTGATACATATACTGATACTGATACATATATAGAATATATTTCTATAAATTACACTAATTTACTACCCAACATAATAGTTAATCAATTTAAAAAATATAAATTAAAAATTTCTTTCAAAACAATAAAGTCTGTATAAAAATTCAAAGAAAAACCTTAACTAGAAGAATGCTCTGGCATTTATCAAATAAATTGTGATTCCTGTAAAAAATTTTATATTGGGCAAACAGGTAGAAAGTTCATCAACAGATTTTCAGAACATTTACCTAAAAGAAAAAACATTCAAAATATACGATCAATTTTTGCTCAACATCTAGTCAATGAAAATCCTTCATATACATATAATCCAATATAATCCTTCATATACATTTCCGACCCAACCTCATAAATTGTTATTTAGGGATAGACCACACATTTGAGGGTTGCCACAATATTTTTTTTTTTTTTTTAATAAAATGTGTTGTGTAATAGGAATTACAATATGTGTCACAATAACACATAAAAACCTTTTAAGACCAAGGTCCCACAACAACATACGTTCAAAGGTGTTGATGGACGTAAATCTTTCTTTTTTTGTATTTTTATATTTTTTTGTTAAAGAATGGATAACTAAACAAAAAATCCTATCACTGACAAAATATGACATAGGCCAATATTTTATGATAGAATAGAGAAAATAAAAGTAAATTAAAAACTAAATAGCAAATTGTTACAAAAATTTGCTGAAACAAAACAAAAATATAGTTGCCAATAATCCATTTTGAATATAATTTTAAAGTTTTACATTTTTGTAACAAAGGTCCTCCCATGGATTCAATGGAAGAGTTTGAAATATATAAAGCTATTAAGAAGTCACCATTTTTAATTTTGAATGAACAACTATCATTTAGTTCTAATATTTTGTACAATTTAATTATAAATTAATAATTTTCTTTATTGTTTTTGTTCTTGTCATATTTTATAATTTTAATCTTTTCATTTTTGTTTTAATTTTTTATGTGTAATTTAGTACGCATATTTTTAGAAATAAACTAATTTTTCAAATAATTATTGTCATAAATATAAAATTTTTCACTGACGATAGATATTTATATCTGAAACCAGTCTGATTTTTATATTTTTTAAATAAGTTGTTAGAAAATAAAACATTTTTTATTAAATTCATAAATTTAATAATTGATTAATTATGTTGGAGTTAAAGATTCACGGTTCGTCGTTGGCGTTTAGGACACTGGTTCCGAACCATAGTTTCGATCATGTCGACCAGTGCAATCCTTGAACAAATGAGTAGTTGAAATATCTCCGTCTTTTGCTATCGAAAGTTTAGACTCACCAGACTCACTTACAAAATCAATGTTATCCCTGCTTAAACGGTCCTATTAAAAAAGGTACAATCCTGTTTCAATATTGATGAAAACTGGCGAGGAAAAGGACGATTTTAATGGGATCAACCGAGAAATTCTTTACTTCATAAAAATGTTGGGTAGAAAAGACTCATATTCAATAGGAATATGAATTAAGCTCATAATCAACCACAGGGGTCACTGGTCTGATTAGACCATGATACGGGACTTGGCGAACCCGAGGTACCCGAGCTATAGTGGGCTCTAGCCTGCTATTGCAAACCGTAAACCTATTGTCATGTCTAGCGGGAACGGGGACCTTGGCTTAGCCGCCCGGGTCGCGGGAAGGTGCTCCCTTATTAGCACCGTCTGGTGGGTACACACTAAAGAGGGCTCATGTAGGGTCAAACCATGAAAAGTACCAACCTCTGGGCACCTGTCGCCCCCAATTGTATATCGACTTCTAACAGGTATAGACGAAGGCCTGTTGGTGACCTTTATTGCGTCTTAACTCGTGGGAACAATATGGATAAATATGTTAGTAACCTTTTAAACATTTTATTTTCATCTGTTTATTATTTCTTACATCCTATCATGAAATATTGGCCTATGTCATATTTTATTATATGATAGGATTTATTGTTTAGTTACCCATTTTTAAAACAAATTATATTTTGATCAAATGACTATTACATTTGATAAAAAATTTAAAATACACATCCAAAATATTTGTGGATTGAATGCCAACCGTGACCCCGTGCAACATCATCTCGAGCTCGACCAACCGCATATTCTTTTTCTTACAGAAACACAAGATTCTGAAAACTATCCCTATATGACGTAACACTAAATGCCAAGTATAGGCTTGAATCAGCTTTTAAGGTGTATGTGCATACATTCATGAGAGTGTTGCATATAAACGCTTTCCAAATTATGAAGTACATGGAGATGGCTACAGCACAGTAGTATATTAAAGGTTTGTCTACATGAAATTTCTTTTTTCACAATAGCTCTATACCGGTCCCTAAACAAACATAATCCCAATTTTATGGGGAGATTGAAAAAGCCGTAAAAAGAGAGATTGTAAAAAGCCCAACTTTCACTCCTCGTAATGGCGGTGATAAAAGTTTTCTCTTAGACCTTTATCTCACATCTATGCCAGATATTACGAGTGTCGATGTCGATAAGGGTAGTATTGGAAATTCTGACCATTATCTAATCACATCAATTATCAACACTGATTTGCTACAAACTATAGTTCCCAAACCCCGTAAAATATTTCACTTTTCAAAAATGGACACCAATGGTCTCCGAAGTTTTTTTCAAGGTTTCCCTTTTGATCGTCATTGTTTTTATACTGACGATGTAAATGTTTCTGCTCAAAACATTACTGAAACCATTCTATTCGGTATTAACAAATTCGTTCCCTTTTCAATAATAAAACCCCAACAAAAATATTTGTTTTCGAAAGCAGCCAAATTGGCTCTTAGAAACAAATGTAGATTATTTAATATTTGGATTCATAAAAAGAACTCTGTTAATCGATCCCAATATTTAAAGGCTGATAAAATATCAAACCAAATAATTGAAAACGAAAAAGCAGAGATTGACAGAGCGAAAGCGGCAAAACTTTCGAGTATATCAATTTCTGACAAAAGTTTTTACAGTGCCATTAATTTTTTAAATTCTGGTATTAAATCCTCTATCCCTCGTATCATTGATGTTGACTCAATCATTACTGACCCTGAAAGGAAAGCTACATTGTTCGCGGAACGCTTTGCTTCAAATTCAACAGTTTTAGAAACTCCTAAAGAAATACCCCAAATCCTCTTCAGGAGTTAATATGAAACAATTACATTTCAAACCCAAAATTATCGAAAAACTTTTAAGGGGGTTAAACAACAACAAAGCCTCTGGTCTGGACAACATTCCTTCTGTTATTCTAAAAACATTTTCAAAAGAACTTGCACCAACTCTCACCAAAATATTCTATAAATCTGGTATTTTTCCATCCTGCTGGAAGTTAGCCAATGTCCAGCCTGTTTCAAAAAAGGAACGAAATGTGATATTTCAAATTAAAGACCAATAGCCTTACTCCCAGTCATGTCTAAAATATACGAGTACTATATTATTATTATTATTATTATTATATTATTACAGCCAATACGATTTTAGAAACAAAAGATCAACAACCGATCTATTGAACTATGTGGCACATCTTTGGAATAGCATACTTGAGAAAGGTGGTGAAACGTACGTGATCGCATTAGACATCTCAAAAGTATTTGATCGAATCTGGCATGCCAACTTGATTAACAAGCTCGTTGCGTACGGTTTTCATCCCACAGTCGTGAAGTTGATTCAAAATTTTTTGTCTAACCGATACATCTCGGTATCTATAGAAGGCTTTTCTTCTGAGTCTAAATTAATAACCGCTGGTGTACCCCAAGGCTCAGTTTTATCTCCCACTTTATTCCTAATTTATATCAGTGAACTGTTGCAAATCACCAGTAACCCAATAAATAGTTTTGCAGATGATAGTACGCTGCACATGTTATTCGTCCCCCTATCTTCAAAGGGTAAAATGCATGAACGACTAAATCCCGTCCGAAGAGACGCTGCCATAAATGTAAACGAAGACCTAAAAAAGTCGCCGATTGGGGTGATAAAAATTTGGTCAATTTTAATTCTACCAAAACACAGCTATTGATTGTTTCCAGATCAAAGACTGAGTTTCCTAACGACATTTCAATTAATATGTGCGACGACCAAATAGGAGAATGTGAAAGCATTCGTTTAGTGGAAGTCACAATATCCAATGTCTTACTCTGGATAGATCATATAATGGCCATGGCAATGAGCGCGTCAAGAAAACTCGGCCTCCTCAATAGATGTAAAAAATATTTTACTTCGCATCAATTACTCCACATTTATAAGTCCTATATTCGTCCCTGCATGGAGTATTGTTGTCAAGTTTGGGGCGCTGCATCTGTTGTCCTAGCTCTTTTGGACTCTGTTAAAAAGCGTGCTATACGAATTGTGATCGAAATTTAACATTAAATCTTGATTCCCTACAACATCGTCGCACTGTTGCTGATCTCGTTGTTTTTTATACATATCGTCACCAGCAGTGCTCGGATGAAATCAGGTCCATAATGCCTCAGACATATGTTTTTCCCCGTTTGACTCGTCAATCGGTTTGTGCAGGCAGTCGGACTGTCGATATTCACTGTCATAGTAATAAAATGCAAAGGGATTTCTTTGTGCGTACATCGTACAAATGGAATGCTTTGCCCGAATCAATAGTCTCGAGTGCCTTCAATCCACAAAGATTTAAAAAAAGCGTCCACCAATACCTCAAGACGCATGTTGTTGTGGGACCTAGGTTTTAAAAGGTATCTATATGTTGTTGTGACACATTTTGTAATTCTTACTACACAACACTTTTTATTAAAAAAAAAAGTGTAAATACAATGACAAATTTTGTTTTAAATAGTAAACGAAACTATTACAAGAGTAGAGAAACTTATAACTATATAAAACTATTAATTTTTCTTGTTTTGTAAAACTTTTCAAATTCGCTGATTAACTTAGTCAATTAAAATTAAAAATGTTGATTAAATTCGAAAGAATGAATAATTTAAAAGAATATTTTGTTTGTTTCTCGACAATTCGAAAAAAAAAATTTGTTTTCATTTTTTAAAATTTTCAAAAAAAAATTTATAAATTTGGAATAACGTTAAAGTGAACCAACGTTAAACGGGGTAACGTTATACGAGGTCTGACTGTACTTTCAAAAATTGACGAAATAATAAGTAGCGTAGCACAAGCACAAATAAAAGGTCTGTTAAAGGCAACATAAAACACAAGAAGAAAAGTTTGCAAAGGCATTAAGCGACCGAACGGTTATACAGACAGCGCATATACCTCTGGTAAATAAAGCCAGAGAAGACAGACACCGCAGGAATAATCTACGAGGGCTGTTAAAAGAAAGAGATTTCAGAAAACTGTAAAGATTACAGCAATCATAATGGCAATGGCGGATAATAGCGTGATGAAAATTATAACTGAGAATGTAGGGGATGTTCTATTCTGTATAGGGTTATTTCAAATTGACAACATGCTTCGATCTCTATTAATTTGGGCAGCTGTGGTGCAAAATTAAATTTGAAAATGACGATAGAGCCCAGTTTATCCAAGCAAGACCAACAAAAACTTGGAAATGCTCATCAATAATAATCTGGATTAACCAACAAGAGCACAATGAAATGAAGCTAGATGAAATCGGAAATGATCTATCATTAACTTCGAATCTCTGGCGGCACAAGTTGACGTAAATGACTGTATTCCATTTAAGTTAACTTAATACTCTTGGTACAGCGAACTAAAGAGGGTAAGCGGATTAAACCAGCAATAGTAGTTTAAACTGATTAACAGAATTTATAAACCCAAATAAGAAAAGTATCATCAGCTAGCAAGACATGACTTTAGCTAACCAGCAAAGCAAGCCTAAATCAAAAATGTTAACTTTAAGCCCTTCACCTATAAGTCTAACTATCTTACTATCTGTTTCACGTGCTTTAATCCAAAAGGAAGAGTTCAGTTGTCAAATAAAATTCAAATTAAATGAAATTTTGTTTAAAATTTATAAGCAATCATTCTTCCATTACAATGTATATATTACAATAGAGTTTAAATATTTACAAATTTAAAATATAAAAATAAATTAACGATCACTTAACGCGCGAGTACCATCAAGTACATCATATTTTCTTTTAATTTCCATCAAAATATTCTTGAATTAATTTTTTTTCAGCGAAAGCCTTTTACTTTTTAATTAATAAATAGTACGAGAGTGAGTTGAGTTTTACTATAAATATATTCATTTCACGAAACTTTTACTTCTCAACCTGCTTGCATTAAACATAATTAAAAGAAAATTATAGTGGGATTAATAATGTGATAAAAAAGGCAAAAAGAACAATATAAACTATAAAAAGAAAATGATTTAGTTTGGCGATCAACAGTAAAAATTGTTCATTTCAAATAGGTGCATCGAAATGAAATTTACCGTGAGTACAAAGAAAATTAAGAGAAATAAATAAATTTTTATCCACATATACAAAAATTTGATTATTTATTTTAGGTTGTCATAATATTATCTATAATCTACATCTCTGTAACGAAAGCTGCGAGACAGGATACTCTAGATGAAAATGAAGAAGAAAATCGATCACAATCACAACAATTAGTAAAACGAAATTGGGATTATAATAAGCAGCACGACACGAAATCATTAAAAACGTACACAATCCATAAAAAGAAAAAACAACAACGAAAAAGTGAACAAAAAGAAAAATCATCAAAGAAATCAAAGTCTGAAATAATAAAACGAAGACAACAACACGAAAGAAAAGATGTTGACTATAACTTGCAAGGAGAAGAAGGACAGAACTATGAAGCTATCGAATATGGTTCAAGCAAATCATATAGTAACGGCCATGATCAACATCAAGAAGATAGTATGGTACAAGAAACCGAACACCATGAACAACATCACGAGCAGGAAGAACATAAGGAAAAATTTAAAATAAAACATCATCATCATCATCATCATCACAATCATATAAAAACAGTAGTTAAAAAAGTACCTGAGCCATATCCCGTTGAAAAAATAGTTCACGTCCCTGTTGAAAAAGTTGTTCACGTTCCGAAACCATACCCAGTCGAAAAGGTTGTTGAAAAAATAGTTCATGTGCCTGTTGAGAAAATTGTTCATGTTCCAAAACATATTCCAGTTGAAAAAATTGTTGAAAAAATTATTCATGTTCCAAAACCGTATCCGGTAGAGAAAATCGTTGAAAAACAAGTTGAGAAAAAAGTTGAAGTTAAAGTACCGTATCCTGTTGAAAAAATTGTTCACGTTCCAAAGCCGTATCCAGTTGAGAAAATTGTGGAAAAAATCGTTCATGTTCCAAAGCCATATCCAGTTATAAAACATATTCATGTTCCATATGAAGTTAAAGTTCCAGTTCCATTTCCAAAACCCGTTCCATATCCTGTAGAGAAAAAAGTTCCATATCCTGTTGAAGTGAAAGTCCCGTACGAGGTTGAGAAAAAAGTTCCAGTTCCATATAAAGTTGAAGTTGAGAAAAAAGTTCCGTATCCCGTTAAAGTTTATATTCCTCAACCCTATCCGGTTGAGAAAAAAGTTGAACACAAACCTCATTATTTAGACTCGCATTCAAATTTTGGAGAAGAATCTTCATACACCCATCATTTTGGTGGTGGATCTTCTTTACATCATCATCATCAATTCGATGGTCATTCATTAGATACCAAAGTAAATCCAGTGTATGTTCCAAATAAAAATGATCATTCAAATCAACAACAATACCACCAACAAATTTCACATCAACAACAACAGCAACAGCAATATGATGCACACGTAGCATCAAGTAACCCACAAACAAAACAACTATTGCCCGAGACACAAAATAAAAATGGCTATCACAATTTTTTCCCAATGCAAATGGACGAACAGTTGCCACAACCGGAAGCATTAACACAAATTCAACCATATCAAATGCAATACATGCAATTTCAACCAATACAATACCAATAGGCTCCTGCTGGTTTCACACATAATTCATAGGATTTTATTTTTTTTGTAATGACATAAATTATTATTCCTAACTATACAGTTTTTTGTTTTCTTAAATTAAGATAATACAAAATTATAGTAGGGTAATTAAGATTATTCTTGTGATTGTGATATTTTAAGAATTAAAATAAATAAAATAAAACTAGGAAATTATCGAGTCTTTATTGCAACTACAGGCAACCAAGTAAGATAACTGCTATTACAAAACAGAAATGGGTTCTGTCTCCGCAAAAACCTAGCTGACCTCATTCCTATTGTGACGATTATGGAAGACGATAGAACACAACAACAATAGAACATCTTCAAGAAAATTCTCGTTAGAGAATCATCTTCAAGAAAATGCTCGTTACAAAAAAAATATACAAATCAATAAAACCAAATCAACGTAACCAAAGTAAACATAAAGTAAAGTAAATCTATTAGAGAATAGGTATAAATCAACAAATTAAAAAAAAAAGAGTAGATTTCATACCTAGGTGTCAATATTTGAAGATCGTCTTATTGTTGAAATAAAGGAAGGATAAAAGGTTGTGTTTATCTAGAATATTACAGTACCATCGAGGCTATTTCATGGAGTATATATAAGAGGTGTTCTTCGAGGATAGAGACAGTATAAAATTGTTAGCGATACAAAAAGTATAAAAATTTTAGCAGTGATATAGGCGAAGTAAAATTAACAGTGTTATAAGTAGAAATTATTGTAAGTGATATTGTGAAAAATTGTAAAAGAATTGTAAGTGGTGAAATATTGTTAGTAGAATAAGAACTTTAAGGGGAATAGAAATAGGAGAAATATTTTTATTGTAAAATCTTGAACGAATAAATTTATAACGTTTAGAAAATCCATTGTGTTTTAAATTTCCTGATTTAGTGATCGAACTAAATAATTGTAACTCGGCTAAGAAACGTTACACTATTATAAATCCCAAAATTCACATATTTTTTTACCTATGCTTATTTTGTACGTATAAAGAGTTCTGAATGCAGTTTTCTGTATAATTTAATCTAATGTCAGATTTTTTTGCAAAATGTTTTTATTGAAAACCGGTGTAGGAATTCAATTTCTTTTATCAAATTTTCAAGGTCGTACCATACCGAGTTTTTGCATTTCTTTTTATATAAAGTTTTGTGTAGTAGGAATTACAAAATGTGTCACAACAACTCAAAGATACTTTTTAAAACCTATGTCCCACAAAAACATGCGTTCTGAGGTGATGGTAGACGCTTTTTCTTAAATGTTTGTGGATTGAAGGCACTCGATTTAGGCACTCGAAAGCATTCCATTTGCACGATGTACGCACAAATAAGTCCATTTGCATTTTGTTACTATGACAGTGAGTAATCTCAACAGTTTGACTATTTGCACAAACCGATTGACGAATAAAACGGGGAAAAGAATATGTTTGAGGCGTGATGGATCTGATTGCATCCGAGCAATGCTGGTGACGATATGTATAAAAAACAAGGAAGTTAGCAACAGTGCGACGATGTTGTAGGGAATCAAGATTTAATGTTAAATTTCGATCACTAACATTTCGTATACCACGCTTTTGAACAGAGTCCAAAAGAGCAACATGAGTCTTACCTTACTCGTGTCACAAGGTACAAATGATCTTTAACCAACCAGATAAATTCTGTAATACATTAAGCCAATTCTAAAAAAAAAGAAAAAATCTTTCCTTAGTTTTCTTTCAAAACCGTAACACTATGACGTCATTTTTTAGTTTAACTGATTTGATGTTTCTCGTCATCATCTCAAGATTTTACTGTTTTTTCGGTCGACCGTGACTGATGCATAAGCGACGCCAGTCTTCGCCCTTTTCCTCTCATTTTTTTGTTTAAGGCTCGTGGTTCAGTCTTTGGATTCGCACCATCGCCAAAATTTGAGACAACTCATTTATCTGGATTTCAAAAAGCATCGGTCAACCAAATAAAGGGTAAGGGGTAAGGTCAGAACTATTTTTTGATACACCTTTTTGTATAATAAGCTTTCTCGCCATGACAAAGTTAGTGTATTTCAGGCAAGAGATTTTGATTTCAGCTCCCAGAAAACACATTTACGTCATTGTGACATCAAAATGACATCACGCTAAGTCACATCTTATGTAAGATCTAGGTCATATATCAGTCATACGTATGTCATTATTTCACACTTATTTACGTAAGAACTAAGAACATGACATAACAAGAATGATATAACTATGACATAAATGTGATGTCTGCGGTAATATTCGTGACGTTGCTATGATATAAAATTGATATCATGGTAATATAAAAAAACTTCTGTAACTGCGATGTAAATATAGGATAAAAGTGAAGAAAACACTTACCCGTTAGTCATTCATTACTCATTACTTAATACTTACCCACTATTTAATATGCTTGAAGATAGAAACCACTAACTATGCGCAGAATTTTTCAAACTATATATGTATTGTTACGATTACAGAAAAATCTAGACGTTTACAGAAAAATCTAGACGATTACGGTCACTTCTAGGAAAATCAAATCAACAAAATACTACAACAAATTAATGAAATTAATAGTATTGTTGTTGTAATTCGTGGAACTTGGGTCGACAAAATAAATAAAATTGAATGATTTTATGAATCAAATCAGCATAACGTAAAGTAATCGAATATTCTACTATTTTCTCAATGTTTCTAAAAAGATACCCCGAATTTTCTAGAACTTAAGTAGAATTGTATAAAAGCGATTGCCTCTTGTAGAATAATAATTAGTTTTATGTTAAACCTGCGATAGTGAAGTTAAAATTATAAAATTGATATTTAAAATTAGTTTTTGTGAATAAAGTTTAAAGTGTTATTAAGTAGAAATAATTTGTGTATTATTTTGAACGTTGTATTACTGGAAATTTCTACAATCAACCGTTGAAGTTTGTGAAGCTGTTTAAAGAATATTCTAGTTAGGAATATTGTTTGCTGTATTGTTTCTTGTTGTTGTGGAATAATTGTTGTTGAATACTTAACAAAACCTGGTGTTTGTGCTTACTGATCAGTGATCGAACTTAAAAGAGATTGTAACGATCGCAATAATCGCAAAACAATAATAAAACCAAATTCCTCTTTGTTTTCAATTCAATAGAAATGTATTTCATTAGTTTCCGTTCATTTTTACATTAACAATAATTTTAAAATTTTCTAAAACTTAACTGCTAGTTAAATTTTGAATATACTATAAAAAGCAAACGAACGTACTCAATTTTATTTCCAATTCTAGCGAACAGATGTCGTTGTCGTTATTAATCTTTACTGAATTTTCGATGTTACCCGATTTATTCTGACATCGGAAGATGTCAAATAGAAAATCACATTGTTCGATTTTTCAAAAAAAAGATTCATTCTGATTTTGGTTCTTGAAAGTAAATGTTTAAATGAATTTGTGAACAAAATCTGTAATTTAAATTAATTTGTTAGTTTGAATTTGTTAATTGATCATTAAAAATAAATACTAATTCCATTTTATGTTGATTTCAAAAAGAATTTTCTGTTAATTGATACAAGAAGTGTGTCATGGGTGTTGTCATTAAGTTTATGCTTAACTCATCATAAAAGAAAATTTGCTTTATAAAGTGGCAGCAAATGAAAATAAGCCTATTACCACAGTTAGAAACAATCGAGTGTATAGTGGATTTTCCGGTTGTTGAAACCGCACGGATTTAAAGCAAGATATGGTATGGAATGAAAAGTTAAAGGATCAAAAGTAATGTTCAATTGGGCATTTCGAACAGCGAAGGTGTAATTCAATGTGCAGCAACTACAGCAGCAACTGATGTTCACGAATTAGTTCGGCCAATATAGTTAGTTGATCAAACGCTAGTCAATGGAATTGAAAAATTAGAAACCAGATCATCAATCAACAGTTTTTTAGTTCGAGGTAATTTATTTTATAGATATATTAATTCTTGTTTAATTATTTTCCCCTTCGGAATGTTAAGATAAATATAGTAAGATAATAGAGATTCCTAATGTCAAATTCGTATTGGGGCCAAGTTATCCCGTGTTAATTTATAGTGTAACAAAAGTTCAAATAAAAGTTACAAACTGGCCCCGTAACAGGGTAACAGTGCAGAGTGGCAGCCGAAACGAAACCCTGGTGGAACCAGTTTAGGTTTTGGATATTTTTTTTTCTTTTCTTTCGTAAAATACCGTAATTACGGTAAATAAATTTTTTTGTATTATTTTTAGCGCGTAAAATTTTGGCGGAATAATATATATATTTATGGGTGGTGAAACCAGTTTTGACATTTTTTATTTTTTTTGCTGGGTGTGGTCAACCGGTTTTGGGTTGGTCAACCCATTGAATTAAAGGTTGTTTTTCTTTACGAACCTGTTTAGGTTGTGGTTTTTTTTCGGTATATACGTATTTAATATACGTGGAGTTTCTTGGATAAGGATTGAATAATACTTCTACCATTTAATTCGTTTTTTTGTAATAGTGTGGGATTTTAGAAATAGTTTTTGAAATCTTTTGGAATTGATAGAGAATATGTATACGATGAGGGGTCAGGGGTTGATAAGGAGGTGTCGACCAGGGGGGTTTGAGCCCTGGATGGATGAGGTGGAAGAGAGAGAGCAGATAGAGAGAAAGGAGAAGATGAATGAGGCGATGAATGTGGTGAAAGGAATTATAAATGTGGTTATGAATGAGGTGAAAGATAAGTTATATCTGGAGATTATGAATGATATCTACGAAGAGCAGTGTGATAAGGCATTGGATGATTTGATTTGTGAGATAGTGGATGAGGAGTTGAATGGAGTGAATGAGGAAGTGAATGTGGGCTGGCGTGAGAGGAGACGGGTCAAGAAAAACAGGAGCTCACACCTGAAGAGGAAGGAGAGGAGGAAGAAGGAGAAGGAGAGTCGCCTGGTCGTGAAGCTGGGAGCTTCCTCGACCAAGAGTACTCAAATAGAGGAGCTGGTTGAGGTGGTTCCCATCTCACCGATCATGCGACAGGAAGAGGAGTGGTCTGGTCCACAGGAGGCCCCTGTTCCTCATTGTATAATTAGTTAAGACTAATTTTTTTTTAATTTTGAAAAAAACCGTTTTGGGACAGCAATTTTTTTGGAGATTGTTTTTTGTGCTGTCATCTGCTTTTAGTAATACTAATTGTTTTTTAATTTGGAAAAAAGAAAACCGTTTTGGGGAAGCAGTTTTTTTTTGAAATTTTTTTATGCTACCACGTACATATTGTACATATTTTTGGTATACTATTGTACATATCTTTTGTATATCCTGTACATATTTTTTTTTATATACATAGTACAATTTTTTGTACATAATGTATATTTATATTTGGTTATATATTGTACATATTCTTGGATGATGCAATTAATTTATATATGAAATTAATCGTATGTTTTTTTTGATTGTGGTTAAGTCATGTTTTTATGAGTTTTAGGATGTTATTAACGTAATAAAAGTTAACATTGACCAAACAGTTTTCAACGGTTTTGTATAAGTTTAAATCTTTCGTCACTACTTTCAAAGTATTATTGGTCTGTGTTTATGGAAGTACAATTGAAAATAATTAATTCCCATCAACTTTATAGAGTGAGCCGGATCCAAATCAATATCTCTACATTTGTCATCATAATGATCCGCGGATGTACGTATACATATCTCGTATGAGTCCATTTTAGCTACCACCATTTTTTAAATTATTTTTTATTGCGATTAATTTTAAAAAATGGTATAAATATAGAAACAATTATTCTTAGCTAACATTTATTTTTTGTTTTGAATACAATAAATAAAGCGAAAGATTTAACCTGAACAAATATATTAGAATTAATAATTTAAAGATTAGTAAGCTTAGTTTTAAATTTAAAATAATCGTAATTTTTTTAAATTACCAATTTATTATTTAGTCTGAAGATTTAATTTAATTAATTTCATGTAAAACCTTATTAACACATATTATATATTTCATGTTTCGATTTAGCATTTTTAAATAGGGAATTGTTTGGATTATGGATAAGTTATGTAGTATTTAGGTTTATTGATTCACTTTCTCAGCGGTAGGCCTAAAAAGCCATCCATAGAGCTTCACTCTTTAACATTGATGTCGTTCTTAGATCGCCTATGGCCATCGGGGTTATGCGATCGAAGAACATTGGTTTCTTCTCTTCATTCGGCGAGGAAGTTCTCAGGGACGAGGAGTGGTGTTGCTGTGTTTGTACTTAGGTGCAAACCAGTAGTACCATTCTTTGCTCAGAGGCTTCTTCGGTGTAATGAAGAGAAGAACCAATTATACTTTGCTTTCAGGATCAGAGGCTTCACCTCATACAAATTCAAAAACTTTCCATTTTTCCACTTAGCTTTTACAATAGAACAATTTTTCATAGAGTTTAAGATTTGAAATCTGGTGCTCGGGAGCGTTCTACAACTTTCGCATTAGGTTTAGTTGTAATTTATTTGTAGGTTAAACAAGCACAACTGGGTCAGTAGAAATGGACCTAGTGTCTAATCGTGACAGTTGTGATTGTTTTATTAGGTTGGGGAGAATCTGTTCTGTAGAATCTGGTCGTTAGGGGCTTTTCTAGTCAGTTCTCACATGCATGGTTGGAGTGGGCTCGCGAACGCGATATTTTAAATTTAAACAATATGGATATTGTAGCCATACTTACTTTTTACAGTTGTCTCCAGACGAATCTTGATTTTGGGAATCTCTTATATTATTAAATAAAAATAAAATAAATCAAACAAATTTTTCAAGAAATTGAATAAATAAAATTTTTATTGAATAAATTAAATTTTCATTAATTAAATAAATAATTTTTATTAAATAAATAATTTTTTTTAAATTTAAGTTAATTTTAGGTAGCTAAATAAAATAAATTTTCTTAATTAAGCTTTACGTCAAGATATAAATAAATATTTTTTATTTTTTAAAAAAAAAAAATAATTCAATATTTCAAAGTTAGGACGGTGCATCCAATAAATAAACATCCTTTCTGAATAATTTTCATTTTTTCAATTTTTTTAAAAATAAATAAATATATTTTAGGGGTGCTATCGTCAATAACTAATTTTAGGTATATATAATTATTTCAGTATATCTGAAATTAAATAAATAAATTATACTTTTACATATATAATGTTTTAGGAATTTTTGTGAAAGATTCAGCAAAGATTGGCTACGACGGTGGTCCTTTTTGTTCCTTTATAAAGTTTGTTTTTACAAGAAAATCTTGTATGTTTTCGAATTGGGCGTTCGTTGTTTTTTTTCGTTTTTGTGCTTTCATCCTTTTTACATTTCCGTCGTACTGGCTCCATTTTTTTTTTTGTTGAGAGTTGGTTTTACTATTGTTGGTGATTGCGAGTCATGATTTTGCGGGTTTTACCATCGAAATCTCTAGCGTCTGTTTCCTATATACCAAGCCTAAGTTTTTCAATATATTTTTTTTTATAAAATTAAATTTAGTGTTAGAATTATTAGTTGTCATAAATTAAACATCTATTCTTAATCATTAGTTATTATAGTTATAAATTTAATTCTCGGTTTTTAGAATTTAAATAGGTGTTATATTTAATATTACTTAGTTATTATAATTTTTTTATTAGTTATTAGAATTTCTATTATTAGTTTAAGTTTAATAGTGCTTTGGTGGTTTCTGTCATGGAGGGGATGGCGACGTTTTTGTGATTTCAAGAGTAGAAATCTTGATTTTTACCTTGAATTCATGGTGTAACGATCGCAATAATCGCAAAACAATAATAAAACCAAATTCCTCTTTGTTTTCAATTCAATAGAAATGTATTTCATTAGTTTCCGTTCATTTTTACATTAACAATAATTTTAAAATTTTCTAAAACTTAACTGCTAGTTAAATTTTGAATATACTATAAAAAGCAAACGAACGTACTCAATTTTATTTCCAATTCTAGCGAACAGATGTCGTTGTCGTTATTAATCTTTACTGAATTTTCGATGTTACCCGATTTATTTTGACATCGGAAGATGTCAAATAGAAAATCACATTGTTCGATTTTTCAAAAAAAAGATTCATTCTGATTTTGGTTCTTGAAAGTAAATGTTTAAATGAATTTGTGAACAAAATCTGTAATTTAAATTAATTTGTTAGTTTGAATTTGTTAATTGATCATTAAAAATAAATACTAATTCCATTTTATGTTGATTTCAAAAAGAATTTTCTGTTAATTGATACAAGAAGTGTGTCATGGGTGTTTTCATTAAGTTTATGCTTAACTCATCATAAAAGAAAATTTGCTTTATAAAGTGGCAGCAAATGAAAATAAGCCTATTACCACAGTTAGAAACAATCGAGTGTATGGTGGATTTTCCGGTTGTTGAAACGGCACGGATTTAAAGCAAGATATGGTATGGAATGAAAAGTTAAAGGATCAAAAGTAATGTTCAATTGGGCAATTCGAACAGCGAAGGTGTAATTCAATGTGCAGCAACTACAGCAGCAACTGATGTTCACGAATTAGTTCGGCCAATATAGTTAGTTGATCAAACGCTAGTCAATGGAATTGAAAAATTAGAAACCAGATCATCAATCAACAGTTTTTTAGTTCGAGGTAATTTATTTTATAGATATATTAATTCTTGTTTAATTATTTTCCCCTTCGGAATGTTAAGATAAATATAGTAAGATAATAGAGATTCCTAATGTCAAATTCGTATTGGGGCCTAGTTATCCCGTGTTAATTTATAGTGTAACAAAAGTTCAAATAAAAGTTACAAACTGGCCCCGTAACAGGGTAGCAGTGCAAGATTGGGAATTGCGTTTATCGAATTGTGAGTTAGGCGAATTCGAAGTAAGTTTGGAAAAACGTAACAGTATATTTAAATTGGATATTCCTCTAGTGAAATTTAACTAAGTCATATTTAAGTCCAAATTATGACACCATATCAAAGTCAAATATAAGAGATCAGTATGGTGTCATGAAAGCATCATATAAATGATACCTTTTTATGGTCATGACGAGTGTAAGTTTTTTGTCAAATTTACGTAACAACTACATCACATATATATGACGTTCGTGTGATGTCATATTTATGTCTTGTGTCGCTGGGGTCACTGGGTTGTTTATTTGTGCGGTTTTAGAAGGTTTTATATTTTATTTTAGTTTTTTTAAAAATTTTCGTAATTTTTTTAGAGTTTTGTTTTTGTATCTTAATTTTTTTAATTAATTCAATTTCAATTTGCAGCATCTTTTTCGTTTAGATGTTCCACTTTATTGTAATGACGATCCGTCTATAAGAGCAGGGACAGTTCATATAAAGAAAAATTGTTATAAAAATTACGGTTTCTTCGCGAGGAAAGTTGTAAAATGTTATAGATTTCAAGTCAAAACAGACAATAATCTCACTTAAAGTTTTGTCGGTTTTGTTGTTATAAAGACAGATAAAACTTTTCTATAAACATTGTTTGATTTTTCCAAAACGAGACAAACTGCGTCCCGCTCATAGTAACGTCGGAACACATTCAACTTTAAAGGTGGTCTGTCGCGCTGGCAAGTCTACGATTACTATATAGATCTGGCCACAAATTGGCAAAACTCCAGGAATCAAAATAAAATAAAAATCAAGGTCACATTATTTTCTTAGAAAAAGGGTCAACATGAAATACAATAAAATTACTTTATGAGTCAAATCAACATAACGTAAAATAATCGAATATTCTAATATTTTCTCAAGGTTGACCTCGAATAATCGAGATTATGCAGAATCGTATTATCGTATATAAGGAGGGATTTATTGCAAAATTAGTTAGTTTTATTTTAACCTTCGATGGATAATGTAAAAAGTGCGATAATGGAAATAGTTTGAGTGAAATGTTAAATAAATTAATTGTAAACGAAAAGTTTTACCGTGTATTTAAAATCATAGAAGTTATTTTTAAATATGTTTTTGTAAATAAAGTTTTAAGTGTTATTTAAACGAAGTATTTTGTGTATTATTTTGGACGCTGTGTACTGGAAATTTCTAGAAAACTGTTGGAGTTTCAGAATCTGTTGAAAGAATATTCTAGTTAGGAATATTGTTTGCTGTATTGTTTCCTGTTGTTATGGAACAATTAATTATTTGTCGATAATTTTGTCGCCGAGTAAATGAAAAAAATACATAGAACTGTGCAAAATAGTGACAAATTCTCTTCGAGATAGATAACCAATACGTGGCTATTCAAATCTTGGGTCTGATAACTGGATGTTTTACTTTTTGCAAGCGAGGTCCACATAATGCCAATTCCCTTCTATTTTTAGACTCTTAAGAGCATTAGGGGCATTAAGATTGCATTAGCTTCTAATTATTATTACATTAGTTTTAATTTATTTGTTCTTAAATCATTCATTAACAGAGAAAACAAGCGTTAGGTTTCGTTGAAGCATTACATTTTATTAATTGTATAATTTGTAGTTGTTTTCCTATTCGTGTTACAAAACTATAATCAAATATTTCTTATGTTCAATTAGTAACAATATGATTTTATACTCTAAATAAAAAAGGATAGTGAAATTCCTTGTGTGCCATTCGGTAATATGCGAATGATTTGCTTGTAAGATCGATTCCCACCAGTTTTCTCTTCTTAAGTCAAACCAAAAATCAAACAAACTTATAACCTAGAACGTCTAGAACGGCCACAGAGCTCAAAGAATAATATTGTTACGATTATACATAAACACAATGAAATATAAAACATTGTACTCAACCTCAACATAATACATACAATATTTCAAAAATAATTTAAGGTTACATTTTTTTCCAAGAAAAGGGGACGGAGTAAAAGAAGGAAATAAAAATTAAAACAAAGGAAAAAATGATGTCATCAAATCGAGAAATTACGGAATAATCGAGAAATTATGTAGAATTGTATATAAGGAATTCCCTCTGGTAGAATTAAAAAAGTTTTATTTAGACTGCGTTTATGTAAAGTTGCGATAGTACGATAGTGGAAATAGTTTAATGTGATTATTTTAAGTGAAATTAATTAAAATCGATGCGCTGTACAGTGCATATAAAATCGTGTAAATAGAAGTAATTTTTAAATATATGTTTTTGTAAATAAAGATTTAAGTGTTAGTCTATAGAAGTATTTTGTGTATTATTTTGGACGCTGTGTACTGGACGTTTCTACGATCAACCGTTGGAGTTTCGAAGCTGGAAGAATATTCTAGATAGGAATATTGTTTACTATATTGTTTCCTGTTGTTGTGGAACAATTAAAGTGATGAATACTCCATGAAACCTGGGATTTGTGCTTACTATTGTTTGTGCTTACGTTTATTAATTGCGTTTATTGAATTGAGAGCTAGGTAAACTCAAGCTTAAAAGAGGATATTGCAAATCAATAAGTTTCTTTGGTTATCACCAGCTCAGAAGAAGTAGACGTGGTTTAAAATGGGAACGTAGTAGGTACATTTTAAAAAGAAGCAGGTGGGAGGACTGAAATCTTGTCTACTTTAGACATACATCATGTGTATTAACAAACAAAATCTCAATTTTGAGTAAAATCATATATAAAAAACATATCTTTTGTCAAAAAACGACATTTCATATTCAACTTTTACAATATCTGTCCGAAATGGAAGAATAAAGTGTCGTTGATAATTTTATGTGGGGCAAATGCATCCAATTTTAAAGAAAAGATACTAGACAACATTATGGTTGTGGAGAGAACAGCACCCGCTAAAGTTTCACCAAATTAACCTCTACCACTGTAAGGAAGCGACCAATGCTCTTTTGCTCAAATTGATAAAGAGGAGCTAAATATTGTCTTATTAAGCTAGAGTTTGCAAAAAATCGGATTTTTAAAAACCGCGGTTTCAGGTTTTCAATTTGTAGAAACCTGCGGTTACGGTTCGGTTTTCGGTTTTTATTATAATGTGCTCAATTCAATGCAAAGATATTTACTTGAATTAATATATTTCTTCTTGTATCAAATAAGATTAGTTTTAAATGAATTATCGGTAAGATCTTAATTTACGACTAAAATTATCTGAAACCGAAAAACCGTGTTCAGATTCGGTGGGAGGATTACGCCTTTATCAAAAATTGTCTGTCTTATAAAATTTCACCTTGTTATACCTCTAATAGAAAAACCGTCATTTGTGGCAAATTCTCCAAAAATCTAGCTTTGTTCATAAAATAAACTAATATTTTTTGTGAGTTTCTAATTAGATTTGTTGAAGCAACACTTGTGTCAGAATTGTGTGGTCTTTTACAAGAAATTTTATGAACATTTCGCATGTGGTTGATCATTGCAGACGTAGAACCCTTAGAATTGTTCACGCATGTCGCATCTGATCCATTTTTCTTACATTTAGCTCTATTGTTGGCATTGTTCGTAGAGGAAATTTTTGTAAAATATTCCCAAACTGCTGTTGATGATGATGACATTTTTTTTTTTAATATTGTTGCTTTGCAATTTCAACTGCGAATAGAGTGAAGTGTAAAACTAAATTATTTAATATTTTTTCGTTATTATTAACAACAGTTTATTAATTACATATTATTTTTACAGTATATTACTGTTTACTTATACTTATATTATTAGTCAACCCAATCAAATTTAGCGATAAACAAAGTTATTTTTTTTTGTTGATTTTGTGTTTGGCTCAATATGAAACGAAATGAAGATCACAAACGAATTACTACTTTGATTCAAAATTAAAGTAGCTATTATAAATTATTGTTTAGTTGTTATAGCTTAACCCTTAAACCAATTACTGCTAGCATCCTCTTTGAATCAGTAGACAACACATAAATTAAATTTAGACAGAAAATATAGAAAATAAATTTTCGATGACAATCAAAATTTAAAATTTGTTGAAAACCGTAAACCGCGATTTTTAGCAGCGGTTTACGGTTATAATTTGATAAGCTAGAAACCGCGGTTTCGGTTTACGGTAAACTCTACGGTTAACTCGTGCGTTGTTCTTGTATTTTGGTTAAAGTTTAAACGGAAACTAACCATTTTTCTATAGCTTGCACACCATAGCAATGCAGGCACAACGGCAGCGTTCCTTAACATCCTAAACTTCCGGATTATCTCAGCTTACTGACTATATGATGGTTTCATAATCCTTAATAGAGTAAGGAATCTGGTCGCGGTTTCTCATAAGTGGAAAGCCGGGGTTATCCTGGGATGTGATGCTAATTCACATCAAACGATCTGGGGCAGAAACGATAACAATGCACGAGGTGAGTTACTTCTCGGTTTTATCTTTAGCACAAATTTGTCTACCATTTGTCTACCCATGTCAACCATTTTTTATATCCTCTATCAGATCAGACAAGAATAAGAACTCCCTTCATAGTCATCAGTATATATCTGCGTTTCGAATTGGACATCGGGTCTCACAAAAAGTCTGGCCGCAGAAACAGTAGACGGATAAACTGTAACACATTTTGAAGTATTCTGGATGACTCGCTCTTAGTTGCAGTACCTAAAACTATTAAATCTACGAGCTATTTGGATAAACTAGTAGACACACTTACTGGTTCCTTTAGTAATTCCACTTTTAAACCATGTGCTCCAAGCAGACCAAAGGGCAAACCAATCCACCATGGGGGACGAAGAAACTCCATTTTATACGCCAGTGGTGTAAGAAAATTTTCAAGAATGCAAAGAAAACTTGGGTTGTATCGAACAGGGAATCCTATATGTCAGTCCTTAAAACTTATAAATATGATTTGAAAAGACGCGAGTTATCTCCAACGACCAGATGGTGACTGGACTACTTCGGACATGTAGGCTTTAGAGCTTCTGCTAGAAGGACTGTAAAACACTTTAAGCCCTCAAAGTCTGTAGGAACCACTGGTCTCATCCCTGCAGATTTTAAAAACTAATAATTCCGCCATTCCCTTGCTGTTAGTGAATTTTAAGAGTAGCATTGTACTATGTCACATTACTAGAAAATTGAACGAGGCAATTGTAATCTTCATACTGGTTTTGCAATTTTTACATTTCAAATTCAACTTTTTGCAAATCATATTCAATATTTTGCAAATCAAATTCAACTTTTTGCAAATCAAATAAATTAAATAGCAATAAATTGAAATTGATTTGCAAAAAGTTGAATTTGATTTGCAAAATATTAAATTTGATTTGCAAAATGTTGAATTTGATTTGAAAAAAGTTGAATTTGATTTGCAAAAGTTGAATTTGATTTGCAAAATGTTGAATTTGGACTGCAAAACCTGTCTTAGGCGGGTAGATCTCGTTGCAATCCCAAAGACCTTAGGCCCATCAATCTTTTTTCTTATTTTCTGAAAACATTGGCAAGATAGTAGTATACATAGTATACATAGTTATTAGCATCTTAAAAAGCGAATTGCAAAGCTAAGTCTGTGGAAACAGCATTGCATTCTTTCCGTAAAACCACAATAATTGGGATTGATTCACTTCTTTAGGAAGCGCAAATTTCCTGAATTTGACCCCTCCTCAATTTCAATGGAGCCAGTTTGAGAGTCACAGAGAAGACTAGTTTCTTAAGGCTTATTCTGGACAGCAAGCTAAACTGAAACCCCAACATTTTCAAAAGAGTAAGGAAAACTTCAATGGCGAATTACTCGCTACGGGTTACGGTTTGATGGCCGGAGCTAAATAAAATGGTCAATCAGAAACTTCTGATGAAAATTCAGAGATGCGGATCATTGTGCATTATTGGAGCTCTAAGGAGCGCTCCCACCGTAGCACTAAAAGTTTTCCTTCATCTTACTCATCATTTTTTAGTTATCTTCAGTTAGGCCGCAGTCTAACGGTATGTGGAGTACTCCTCAGGTCTGGTAAGTAATAATATTCCTTAGACCATAGACTATCCCATTTCGAAACCATCCTCAAAAGCTGGCTTCACAACTGCTTTTCCTTTCAGAGAGGACTGTGAAAGTGAATCAGATAAACATAGAGGTGTTGTCGACTTCTGCAAGGATCGGTTGAAAAGGAATAGGAAAGTCGGCTGTGGTGTAAAATAAACCTCCCTTTTCGCCTTCCTAATCACTGCGGTGTCTTTAACCCTGAACTTGTTCCAAGCTTGACATTTTATGCAAAGATACATACACCTATTTTCAAGCGAAAGTACTGTTGGTTTTTTGTAAATAAAATGGTACTGAGTGATCCGATTTTAAATCGGTTTTCAATTTAGTTATAAATAGCTCAATATTGGTGGAGTATTTTGGTATATAATTTTTTTTTTTATCTCAACTAAATCATTAAAAAAATTAATTTAAAGTTTGATAAAAGTTTTTCCATAGAAAAAAAATCAAAAAAAATCAGAAAATAATAGAATTTTTAATTTTAATTCATAAATAATTGACTAAATCGTTTAACAATATTTGATTATTTGATTAATTTATTAAATTTAATTAATATTAATATAATATAAAGTTAATATCTTATGTGACCGCCTTGTGCTGCAATCATTTCGCGCATTCCATTAGACAATGAATTTAACAAATTGATGAAATATTGGCGCCAACCAACGCCTCTCATCATGTTGTGCGCTCTCACAATGGCATCCCAGACTTCATCATTACTGTGAAACAATTGGTGTTCACTCCTATCTTTGCCTTTGATCTCCGACCCTACATTCTCAAGAGATAATGAGATAAAAAAACAAATTATATACCAAAATACTCCAGCATGAGCTATTTAAAATTGAAAACCGATTTAAAATCGAATCACTCAGTACCATTTTATTTACAAAAAACCAACAGTACTTTCGCTTGAAAATAGGTGTATGTATCTTTGCATAAAATGTCAAGCTGTGAACAAGTTCAGGGTTAAAGACACCGCAGTGATTAGGAAGGCGAAAAGGGAGGTTTATTTTACACCACAGCCGACTTTCCTATTCCTTTTCAACCGATCCTTGCAGAAGTCGACAACACCTCTATGTTTATCTGATTCACTTTCACAGTCCTCTCTGAAAGGAAAAGGTAAAATAGGTGTATCTATTACCACGTCTGATTATATTTTACCAGCACCATCGAGGATCGCTAATAGTACAGCTTTATAGTTTTTATAAATGACACTATTTAACTGAAATTTGATTAACAAAAAAAAAGTTGTATGACACATAAATTATATATATTTTAAAATTAAATGACACATAAATTATTAAATTAATATTATAGAATAAAAATTAGTTATTATGTTTATTTTTTTCTTTTGACTAGTTTTTCAAATAATTTTTTTTCTTTTCTTTTTATATAAATTTAAAATTAACAAAACAATAATTACAAACAACAATATATTTGTATAATTTATAAATTTACATTTTAAAATAAAAAAAAAATTTAATTATTATTATTTTTTTTGCTTAAAAGTATCACAATCTGTGTATCAAAATTATAAAAAAAATTAATTAAATATTTCGCAAATAAAACGAAAACTATGTGAGAATTTTTAAATATTAGTAAAACGCCTTAAGAATATTAATTGTTATTTTCACACATTTATCATTTATTTTTTAATTTGTTAGATTTACCAAAACTCTATTTTACCATCAATGAGATTCATCACTCAGCAACTGGTTTTAAAACCATTTTAAATAGTTTTTAGTCATTTTAGACAGTTTTCCATTAAAATGTAATTGTAATTTTCCATTACAACTGTAACCTGTAAAACTCCGCCTATTTGTTTAAGATTTTTACGTTTTGGAAATTAAACAAAAACCCAAACAGCGGGTTTTCTTAAAAATTTTGTTTTGTAGCTTTTGTAATGGAAAACAGTCTTTGTTATGGGAAGTAGTGTTTCACTGTATCCCATTACAACAGTTACAACTTATTTTAAGTGAATTATATTTCGGCTCGAACTTATCTCTGCCATTTTATTTTGTTTATTTTGTGTCGTTCTAAAACGCAAATTCTTAGACAAATGGGCAAAATTTTACTGTAATTTTTGTGTGTTATAAATTCAAAAGTTCAAGATAGACAACTTCAAAGGAGTAACCTAAAAAGTATATAATTATACAAATTTTAGGTACTAACTAATGAGTTGTAGGATTCAATGTATATAAATTATTCGTTTAAACGTCATCTTTATGCATTATCTCCAATATTTTATTTCCTAAAATTGACAGTTGATAGTTCTTTTCCCAAAATCCTTAAATCGTCTTATGATCAATATTTTAATTTTTTTTTGTTGCAAAAGAATTTATAAATTAAATGCGACTCAAAAATAAAAACAAACTTGTAGAATTTACACAATTCATAAAGATTATTTTGATGATGGATAGTAATATAAAACTGTATTTCCTGGAAGTTGCCAACGCGATGCTTGTAGTTCAATTAATTGTAATAATGTACGACGTATTGCTGGAGCAGATGCAGATGAATTTAAAAATGCATCACGTACAGCTGAAAGTAAACAGTCGAGTTGTTGTGGTAGTTGTGATTCTAAGTCTTTTCCAACACATGTTAACACAAAGAAAAGACATTCAATCTATAAACAATATTTTTATAATTATAACTCGATTTCAAATAAAATAGGGTAATGAAAAATTACCTCAGATAACGACCGGACTGGTGGCTTAACACAATCTTCACAACATTTTGTTAACAATGTTAATAAGACCAAAGGTGGTGGTACACCATCACATTGTGTCCGTAATTGTAATTGACGTCGTTTCAATTGACAAAACATTTCCGTTAGAAATGCCATGAAAGCAGTAAATTTTGGACGTAATGGTGCTTTTGAATTAGGATGTGGTCCCAAAACTTTATCACGTTCTTGATACCATTGTCGGCATGTATTCAACAATGCTTCTAAAAACGTTTCTTTACGTTCTTTTGCAATAATTCCGATACATAAACGAGATATTGGTAGGGCGTACCTCCGACCCTCAACAGCTCGTTGCATTAAATGTGTTGCTAATTCCATTAAACATCTTGCATTTAATTGATTTGGATCCTCATTTGCCTTATCGATGATTTGTTTGAGTTCTGGTGGAAATTGCCCGATATCTTGTGAATCATTGCCTAAAGCAAAACCTAAACCAGCAATTCCACGGGTTATTGCATCTGCAGATGATAATGATTTTGAACGTTGTAATGGTGTCATGTTTTGGTTGTAAATTTGTTGTTGGGTTTGATGTTGTATCTGTGGTGGATCTGGTGCAAATTTCACTCTTGGCGCAGACTATAAAATAAAAATAAAATAATGTTGGGACTTTGTATGTATTGATAACAGCTTACATGTAAAATATTTCCACTTGATGGTGAATTAACAAGTGGCATTTGTGATGATTGTATTGCAACTCCCATTCCCATTTGTCCACCCATTTGAATTGGGTGAGATACTAAAATTGGTCTTGGTGAACCAATTCCACCGCCCAAACTTCCAATTTGTAATGCGTGAACTTGATTATGATGATGATGATGGTGACGGTGTGTTAATAGCTGTTGCTGCATGTTATTATTTGATTTTGAATGTTGTAATAAATTTGCTGTTGGAAATATGCCAATCGTTGTACGATTATTTATATCATGACGATTCATTTGAAATTCTTGTGCATGAACATTTAATTTATTATTTGATAGTGGAGTTGATCCATCAATCCGGACATCTAAAACTCAATGAGAAATTTTAATAAATTTTATTTAAAATGTTTTTTTGTTATATTTATATGATAGTTGGAGGCGGGTAAAATGTTAAGTTGAATGGAGAAAGGTTGATTATATATTTGAATGTTTAATTATACAGGGTGAGTTTTTTTAAAAAATGCCAGGCTTTTATCTCGAGAACGATGCTAGATGGGACAAAATAACCCAAGCTGATATTTGTTAAGGGTCGAGGGGGACGTCTAGTGGTAATATTGAATGACCTTGAAACTCATAAGTATTGGAATTATATGCCAAAGTAGGGTTTTTTTAAATTAGAACCTTTACATTTAAGGTTTTTTTTTAATTAAGTAAATCAAACTACTCATTTTTTGCTTACAAAATTTTTTTGTAAAGTGTATGATTTAGTAGATATGATTAACATTGATTTGCACTAAAGCAAACGTGTCTTCGCTAAGGTCTTCAGAAAAAAAAATTAAATTTCGATAAATTAAAAAAAAAACAATGAAAATCATTCATTAATTTAAATATTATTGCATCGTGGTCTACTGCGTGAAATTGATTTTCGTTGTTTTTTTTTAATTTATTGAAATTTTATTTTATTACTGAAGAACTTAGCGCAGACACGTTTGCTTTAGTGCAAATCAATTTTCATCGTATCTTCAAAATCGTACACTTTACAAAAAAATTGTTTAAGCAAAAAGTGTGTAGTTTGGTTTACTTAATTTAAAAAGACCCTTAAATATATGGGTTCTAATTTAAAAAAAACCCTACTTTAGCATACATCTCCAATACTTATGACTTTCAAGGTCATTCAATATTACCACTAGACGTCTTCCTCGTCCCTTAACAAATATCACCTTGGGTTATTTTGTCCCATCTAGCATGGTTCTCGAGATAAAAGCCTGGCATTTTTTAAAAAACTCACCCTGTATATTTATATTTTTGAAAAATAGTATAACTAAAGGATAACTCTGAAATTGAAATTTAATATTATTTTACGGGTTTATGCCTCACAAAGTTACGACTGACTACCTGAATAGGTCTGGGCATCAGGCCGTTCTCAGTTTCAATACGGGGCTATGCATCGAGGAATCGTAATTCCCACAGTTCTTGCGTAAACATCCATAACACTTAGTTTTTATTATGAATAAATTTGTTGTTGGAAAAACAATATCGTTGATATAATATATGTCGTTCAAAATATATCGCCTTTCGTATACAATTGTTTCTCATTCTAAATTTCGATCTATTTATATATGGTTTTTTTGATTTTTTGGTTAGTATCTCAAAAGATCGCACAACGAACTGCATGGTTATATCAAGAAATTTATAGTATGCTACCTTTTAGCAAACTATCCATTCCTTAGTTTCCATACTTTGACTCAAAAAATCAAGGAATTTAAAACCAAAGATTTATTGTAAAATTTTATAACATATATTGCGCCGGGGTCACCATGTGTAGAGATTATATATACCTCATACAACATGGGGAACGTATCCCGATTAGTGCTGGAAGTAGAGATGCTTAGGTTCTTCACTCCTCTTAGACTGTACTGTAAACACGGCCCACGCGGTATCTCTGAATGTTTAAAGATTATGAACTAAGTAGTGCGATTTAATTCAGATTCTAAATAAGCAAAATATTTTCATACACTAGAGCCAGTTCGCATTTCAACTTAAATAGTCAAGACACAGCGCTATCAAAACAAAACATTACAAAAAATATACATACTTGGTGGTCGATAAATTTCAAGCGCCGGTTTGCCACGATTCTGAATTTGTTGCTGTTGATGTTGTAATTGTTGATGTTGACTTTGTTGTTGCTGTTGTAATGCTAAACTACGACGTTTATTCGCATTAATTTGTTGATTCGAATTTGTTCGAATAAATGATCTTTCTCGGATCATATTCATAGGATTTGAATTAAGATTTTGTGTCTGATATGTAGCCATTTTGACAACTTTTTGAATATCATTTTGTATTCCCACTTGATCCGCCATTTTTTTAAATTTTCAAATTAAAATAATTTTTTTTTATTTAATTGTTAAAGACTAGTATTATGGTTTTGTTTTTTTTTGTTTTATTTTTTTTTTTGTATAAATTTCTATGTATAAAATCTTTATCACATTTGTTAATTAATTGTTTTAATTTTAATAATTTACACTTTGAAATTATTAAGAATTTTTTTCTATTCTTTAGTTTTTGGATTCTAGCATAATTTTTGTTTATATATGATTAAAAATTATTTTATAATTCTAGTCGAAATTATATTTTAATTGGAAGTCATAAGTTACTTCTTAATTTATTTGCAGGTACTTGTCTAAAAGATGCCTAAAAAGAGAAAAAAAATTAATTGAATTAAATAATAAACAAAATAAGAAATTTGATTCACTAATTAATTAAGTGGTAAATTGTCTTCTAAATTTGTGAAAGCCAAGGTCCTTAGATTAGCAAGGAACGTGTCTACGAACTAGATGTGAGACTTTTTCCAAAAACGTCCCTCTGTAGTTCTCTTCGTAGTCACTTCAAATGATTGGATGCTTCATTTTAACTAAGACTTTCATCACAATTTGTTTATTCGTTGCGGAATCTTTAGTCTCATTAGTTTTGCCCGACTAGCTCAATGAGTACAAAAGACTATGTTTGGGTTTTGATTTTAATTCCTCACGGCGAAAGTAGTTAATGAATTTTCCCTTTCGTCCTGTCCTGTAATGGTTGAAAAAGATTCTCATAGGCGTAATTCTGTTGACCATCCCTATTAATAGTATCCTACGTTAAGTACACAAATTTTCACATTTTAGAAGACTATTAACTCACTTCGTTGATAAAATTCATATTTAAACGTTCTATTTCAACAATTAGTGGCAATACAAAAAGTTCCTTATATATTGTTTTTTAGAAAGAAGTTAAAATATATAGTACAAAACTTTTTTTTTAAATTTTTGTTGTTTGGATTGAGTTTTTTTTTATTAGCCATGGCCCATGGAGTTGGTGTTTTGATTTTGAATACGGTGATTTGTGTTTATATTTAATTATATATATTTAATATTTATATTTAACTTATTTGTTTGAGCTTTCCAAAGCTTTTGTTTGTTATTCTCAAACGTGTTGTTCTTATCTACAAAGCTATTTCTACAAAATCTATACTGTTGTCGAAATATTCGCATTACAATTGGGGCTTTTTTTAACAATAAGGAATTTTTATATTTTAACCGTTATAAACCTTTTTTCTACTCCTATCACAGTAAATTATAAATTACATCACACTATCCATGACATGTAAATTGATTATTTCAAAAAGTGTGCGGTAAGTAAAAAAAAGCGTGCGGTAATGGATTTTCATATATATATTACGACACACTTTTAATAAAAAGAAAAATTTTTATTTAAAGAAAAATTTGATTTTTAAAAATTAAATATTTCAATTCATTTTGACACAGAATAATGCAAAGCCTACCACAAATTGTAAACTATTTGCATTTAATTTATAATTAGTAGTAGTCCAGTCATTTTAGCATAAAAAATGGGTCAACATCGGAATGAGAGATAATAAGCTGAATTTTCGTATAAACCTTCATTTTGGCGTTATAAAAGTTGCCTCAGAAGTCTCATAAAATCTCGTGTCTTCGTCGTAAGTTATTCAAGGTCAAAGGTAACAAAAAACAGCTGTTAGCGATTATCTCGATTTCTATTGCTCCAATTATGTTAACATACAATACAGAAATTGTAGAGCATAAAGTTTGTGACCAATTTTATTAGAAACATTTTTTTATCCGCTCAACCATTTTTGCGATAGAAGGCGGTGAGCACACAGCGCTCAGTCATACGTACTGTAATGCAAGGTCAACCGTGAATACCTGTGAATATTACCTTGAAATTTTAATAATTGTCGAATACTCTCGTTTCCGATCTCAGCAACAACGGACGCAAAATTTTGAAAATTACGGCTAAATTTGTGTTTTATCTGTGAGAAACCACTTGCAGAAGGTGATTTTGATAATGTGATGCGTGGCTTGAAAACTTAAAAAACTGCAAGTATCGATTGAAATGATGGTGACATAAACTTCTTAAATATTTTAACTTCTGTGAATGTGCATATTGTGTGTCGAAAAGTGTACATCAGTAAAAATTCCATAGCGGCATCGAAACGACGATTAGAAGGAGATCAACCTATATCATCACCCAGTGAACCTCGTAAAAAGAGGAATGAAGTGTTTGATTTAAAAAACTGTGTTTATTTTGTGGCCAAAGAGTTGATGCAGCAGCAGAGTCAAGAAAAAAAGAAAACTGCTTACCGCCCTGCATCGCAAAAACGGCTGAGCGCATGAGAAAATTTTTCAAATAAAATTTGTTGCAAATTTTATGCTCTACATTTTCTATATCAGATATTAACGTCATTGGAGCAATGGAAACCGAGATAATCGTGAAAAACTGTTTTTGTTACCTTTAACCTTGAATAACTTACGACGCAAACACGAGATTTTATGAGACTTTTGAGGCAACTTATAGAACGCCAAAACGAAGGTATGTACGAAAAATCAGCTTATTATCTCTCATTCCGAGGTTGATCGCTAAAATGACTGGGCCATAGTTCATTTTTTCAAGTAATTATATGCGTTTGGACATTAAAACAAAGTCGTAGAAAATGTATAAAACAAATATCTAGTTGTAAAGCATTTTCCATGCTCGTGAAGATACTGCACTCGACGCTACGCGTCTCGTGCGCAATACTTTCCCTCGCATGTAAAATGCTATTTACAACTCTAGATATGTAATTTACTATTACGATTTCGTTCTTTTACAAATTGTTGCCGCGTTATTTGAATTTAATTTGATTGAAATAGAATGATATCACATTGGCGTCTTCTATCCCAAAATAAAGAGAACCATTGTTCTTTAGGAAAAATGTTTTTTTTTTTATATTAGCACATTCTGTTTCTTTTGTTCACATTGTTTTCAGCCACCAGGTTTAAGCCGCATTACCAAAATGCAACAATTTGCCTAATTAAAGAAAAATTAATAAAATGCAGCTTTTCAAATATTATTCCGAGAGAATTAGGGTGTTGGGTAGCCTAAAGGTAAAGAAACTCGATCTGTACTCGAAGAACACGCGTCCCAGTTACATAACAAAAATAAATAATTGTCTTCCATAGAAAATACTACAGAAAATACATAAATTTTTATCATTAATAAAACGAGATACTTGTTGACAGTTAACGCTTGTCTACAACCCGGCAAAAACGATTATTTTTTGTTTGTGCCTATATAGAAAAAAAAGCAGTTTTTGAATATTCAGAGTAGGAATGCAGATGATCTCATAAAAAAATAATGGGCCAAAAACGTTTTTTATCTGTGGGTCACCCGCTAAAGACTCGTAGCTTTAAGGTTGTAGGTCTAAGAATTGGAGACGTCGAAGGTTTACGGTCTAAGATTTAAGTTTTATGTTGATCTGTCGTTCGGTTCTTTTGTTACAAATGATTTTAAGTCTAAGAATTGGAGCTAAGAGTTCGATTACGATTGAGACTTATTTTCCAACACACTGAAATTTTGAGTAATTCAACTTATAATTAGCGTAACCATTAACACAAATTGGTCAATGAACAATAAACTTGTTTTTTAAACTTTTTTGATAAAGCTTATAGTTTAAGTCAAGTTTTAAAAATTTTAACAACTAAACAAAAGAGGTTAAATTGCAACGTAGGTGTTAATAAATCTAATTCCACTTATCATTTGGTATAATAATTTTAACAATAAGCAGAAGTGAGATAAGAAAATACAATAAAACTGTTAGTTGCATTTAGCTATGTTATTGTCGTCCTAGAAAATACAATATTGACGTCTATCATTTTCTGTGATCATTCACAACTACCCACAATCTCTAAACACTAAAAACAGACTTCATTACGTTTAAGTATTTCAATGCCACTGTATGTAGTAATACCTAAGCAAATGGTTTGTATCCAACGTAATTTTGTTTGTTGTTCTCTAGACACACTTAGGCAATATTTTTTGTTATGAATTACACATAAGATAAACTCCCACGAAAAATTAATTAAATTAATTCACAATTTTTTTTATTTCGGTTTATTTATTTAAAACGAAATTATTTTGATGATTTCATAGTGTTTGTTTTATAAAACAGAAGAAGAAATATGTAGACTTGTAATAGTTCATTGTTTTAAAAAAAATTATTTTTATTATTTTGGGGAACGCGAATAAAATGTTATAATTATATGTAGTTAGATGTACAAAGTTGGAGGAATGTTATTTTATAGAGAGATGCGATATATGTGCATAAATCATGATGGAAGTTACAAATAGATGTTGATTGTATTTTTGTTTTAATACCACTTTTTTTTTTATTTTTTTGTGGCGTTCATGCTCGATGTAGGAGCGTTGCTAAGCTAATTAGCTTCGAATATGCACCACGGTCATTCGCAACAGCGACATAATTACCATGGCAGCCGATTTTTTGAAGGTCGTTTATTACGTCCGTAATCCGACTCCCATTGCAGTCGTGGTCTACCTCAAGGTCGTCCACTCCCTGGGGTATTAACGTACATTTTTTTAGTCATTCCAGACTGTGAGTCGGCTAGTAGAACATGCCGAAACCAAGCAATCCTGTTGGAACGGACACAATCTATTATATCTGGACCCTCAAGAAGGTTTCTGATCTCAAAGTTATATCGCATTCTGTACTCTCCATCGTCTGTTTTAAGTGGACCAAAAATGTAGCGTTGGATCTTACGCTCAAATACAGATAAATGTGATTTGACATTTTGGGTAAGGGTCCACGTTTGTGACCCATAAATCACAACCGGTCTAATAAATGTCTTGTATAACTTGAGCTTGGTGTTAGTTGAAACATATGGTGATCCAAGGAGAGGCTTAATTGAGTAGAAAGTTCGATTATCTGCAGCGATTCGAGCTTTTATATCTGTAAGTATGCTGTTGTTCGAATCAAGCATTTATCCCGAATATTTAAAAGATTCAACTCCCTCAATTCGTTCATCGCCGCACATCAAATCTTTCTTCTCAGTCTCTCTTGAAACATTCATATGTTTGGTTTTATCGTAGTTAATTTGAAGCCCAATTTTTCTAGCACCACTCTCAAGCGACTTGAAAGTCTCACTCATAACAGCTTCACTTCGGCCGAGGATGACAACATCATCAGCGTACGCGATCATCTATACTAAGTTTTTTGGCAAGATATTGTTGTTAGTGCGTAGTTTCTTTTGACGGCACACATATTCCAAGGCTAGATTAACGAGTATAGGAGAGATAGCATCCCCTTGTTTTAACCCGGAGTCGACTTCAAAGAACTTCGACATTTCGTTCTCCACTCGTACACAGCATTGAGAAGTCTGTACTGTCATTTTGCATAGTGATACCAGTTTACCAGGGATTCCCATTGACACCAGAGCAGACCATAGAGTCTCTCGTTCGAGAGAGTCGTAGGCCTGCTTGAAATCAATGAAGAGTTGGTGCAAAGGTATGTTGAACTCTCGACACTTTTTCAAAATCATCCTTATCGAGAATAGTGCATCGGTGGTACCTCGGCCTTGCCGGAAGCCACACTGATATTCTCCAAAAAGTTCAGCAAAAGGACTGGTTTTGGCTAGCAAAATGTATGAAAAGATCTTATATGCTGTGCAGAGGAGAGCGATTCCTCTGTAGTTTGCACATTGTAAGCGATTACCCTTTTTATGGATTGGTATCAGCATAGCTGAGTTCCAGTCCTGTAGCATGGTTTCAGTCCTCAGTCCTCGAACAAGTTCAAACAATCTTAAGGATAGAGTTTCACCACCATGTATAATCATTTCAGATGTTATATCGCCGATACCAGGTGCTTTATTGCGTTTTAATTTTGACAGCGCCGCTTCGAATTCCTCTTTGGTTAGTTCGTCTACATGTACACCTGACGCATGAATTAGCTTTCTTGTCGCCCGACTTGTTGCTGGTTACTTAAGTTGAGATGATTTTCAAAATAAGTGGCCCAAGGATCTAAAATATTTTTAAGATCTACTTGTAGCTCTCCATCTTCGTTTTGAATAGCAGTCGATCTAGTTTGAGTTCCCTTCTTTAAGGCCTTAACCTGTTGAAAGAAGTTATGCGATTGATGTTCCTTATTGAAGCTTTCAATCTCCTCACACTGTATCTTCCACCATTCTCTCTTCGTTCGTCTACATAGCTTTGTAACGGGTTGTCATGATAGTTTATAGTTCTCCTTCGTGGACCTGGTGTTGCGTCCTTCTAGACATTTCAGATAGCAATCTCTTGACATGCAAGACATGCTTGATCCATCCAGGGCTTCTGTGAGTTGTTTTGTGGTCGTCCAAGTATTTCCTCAGCAGCGCTTAAAACAGCATGTTTCGGCAATATGGTTTTGGTATTTCTCTTCTGTTTCAGCATTTTTTAGTAATGAGATGTGAAAACGTTTCCGTTGATTGAATTTCGGTATGCCTGGATTTAGAAAATGGAACCTTATTTTAGCACATAAAAGGAAGTGGTCACTTCCAATGTATGCACCTCTAAAGGATCGCACATCCAGAACACTAAAAAAGAAACGTGCCGTTACAAGCATGTGCTCAATTTGATTTCGAGTGTTTTCATTCGGAGAGACCCAAGTCTGCTTATGAATCGATCGATGCCAATGAAAAGTACTGGCAAATCTCAAATTATTTGATAATGCAAACTTAGTCATTCTTTCACCATTATCATTCGAATTCAAATGCAGGCTGTTGAAGCTCACCACATTTCCATAAGAGATATCTCTTCCAACCTGTCCATTAAAGTCACCAAGACTGGCGCTGGTGTTTGTTTCATAACCTCTTCCAGTGCTATGTAGAAAGTATCCTTCTCGTCGACGGTCTTAGCTTCAGTATTGCATGCACGGCAATAAGAGAAATATTGTTGTATGTACGGCGTACCCGTAGGTAGCAGATCCTCTTATTGACCGGGATGAATTTCATCACGGCTTCTTGTATGCGTGCACCAACAAGAAAGTCCGTTACAAATACTCTTCGAGAAGGATGACCACTACAGTATAGAGAGTGACTATCCAAATCTTGTTTTCCGATTATCGGCTGTCTAATTTCTTGCAGAACTATGATATCCATCCTATACCTATCAGCCTCTGTTTCTAAACTTATAAGAGCATCAGGAGCGCTCAGGCTGCGCACGTTCCACGTTCCGACTCGGTAGTCTGGTCCTTTTTCACGTCCATGGAAACTCCTGTTTTTGTGTCCGGGTCTGTTATTCTCTTTCTGATTACCAAATTTAACAAATAATTTTTTTGCCGGTGTTAGGGTGTTAACCTTAGGCCAAACCAAAATGGGCCTAAGGTTAAGTCGTAAGTCGTGAATGGCTCCGTTCTGCATCTTAAGGTTACCAGAAACAACCTTAAGATGCAGAACGGGTTGGTGTTTTGATTTTGAATACGGTGATTTGTGTTTATATTTAATTATATATATTTAATATTTATATTTAACTTATTTGTTTGAGCTTTCCAAAGCTTTTGTTTGTTATTCTCAAACGTGTTGTTCTTATCTACAAAGCTATTTCTACAAAATCTATACTGTTGTCGAAATATTCGCATTACAATTGGGGCTTTTTTTAACAATAAGGAATTTTTATATTTTAACCGTTATAAACCTTTTTTCTACTCCTATCACAGTAAATTATAAATTACATCACACTATCCATGACATGTAAATTGATTATTTCAAAAAGTGTGCGGTAAGTAAAAAAAAGCGTGCGGTAATGGATTTTCATATATATATTACGACACACTTTTAATAAAAAGAAAAATTTTTATTTAAAGAAAAATTTGATTTTTAAAAATTAAATATTTCAATTCATTTTGACACAGAATAATGCAAAGCCTACCACAAATTGTAAACTATTTGCATTTAATTTATAATTAGTAGTAGTCCAGTCATTTTAGCATAAAAAATGGGTCAACATCGGAATGAGAGATAATAAGCTGAATTTTCGTATAAACCTTCATTTTGGCGTTATAAAAGTTGCCTCAGAAGTCTCATAAAATCTCGTGTCTTCGTCGTAAGTTATTCAAGGTCAAAGGTAACAAAAAACAGCTGTTAGCGATTATCTCGATTTCTATTGCTCCAATTATGTTAACATACAATACAGAAATTGTAGAGCATAAAGTTTGTGACCAATTTTATTAGAAACATTTTTTTATCCGCTCAACCATTTTTGCGATAGAAGGCGGTGAGCACACAGCGCTCAGTCATACGTACTGTAATGCAAGGTCAACCGTGAATACCTGTGAATATTACCTTGAAATTTTAATAATTGTCGAATACTCTCGTTTCCGATCTCAGCAACAACGGACGCAAAATTTTGAAAATTACGGCTAAATTTGTGTTTTATCTGTGAGAAACCACTTGCAGAAGGTGATTTTGATAATGTGATGCGTGGCTTGAAAACTTAAAAAACTGCAAGTATCGATTGAAATGATGGTGACATAAACTTCTTAAATATTTTAACTTCTGTGAATGTGCATATTGTGTGTCGAAAAGTGTACATCAGTAAAAATTCCATAGCGGCATCGAAACGACGATTAGAAGGAGATCAACCTATATCATCACCCAGTGAACCTCGTAAAAAGAGGAATGAAGTGTTTGATTTAAAAAACTGTGTTTATTTTGTGGCCAAAGAGTTGATGCAGCAGCAGAGTCAAGAAAAAAAGAAAACTGCTTACCGCCCTGCATCGCAAAAACGGCTGAGCGCATGAGAAAATTTTTCAAATAAAATTTGTTGCAAATTTTATGCTCTACATTTTCTATATCAGATATTAACGTCATTGGAGCAATGGAAACCGAGATAATCGTGAAAAACTGTTTTTGTTACCTTTAACCTTGAATAACTTACGACGCAAACACGAGATTTTATGAGACTTTTGAGGCAACTTATAGAACGCCAAAACGAAGGTATGTACGAAAAATCAGCTTATTATCTCTCATTCCGAGGTTGATCGCTAAAATGACTGGGCCATAGTTCATTTTTTCAAGTAATTATATGCGTTTGGACATTAAAACAAAGTCGTAGAAAATGTATAAAACAAATATCTAGTTGTAAAGCATTTTCCATGCTCGTGAAGATACTGCACTCGACGCTACGCGTCTCGTGCGCAATACTTTCCCTCGCATGTAAAATGCTATTTACAACTCTAGATATGTAATTTACTATTACGATTTCGTTCTTTTACAAATTGTTGCCGCGTTATTTGAATTTAATTTGATTGAAATAGAATGATATCACATTGGCGTCTTCTATCCCAAAATAAAGAGAACCATTGTTCTTTAGGAAAAATGTTTTTTTTTTTATATTAGCACATTCTGTTTCTTTTGTTCACATTGTTTTCAGCCACCAGGTTTAAGCCGCATTACCAAAATGCAACAATTTGCCTAATTAAAGAAAAATTAATAAAATGCAGCTTTTCAAATATTATTCCGAGAGAATTAGGGTGTTGGGTAGCCTAAAGGTAAAGAAACTCGATCTGTACTCGAAGAACACGCGTCCCAGTTACATAACAAAAATAAATAATTGTCTTCCATAGAAAATACTACAGAAAATACATAAATTTTTATCATTAATAAAACGAGATACTTGTTGACAGTTAACGCTTGTCTACAACCCGGCAAAAACGATTATTTTTTGTTTGTGCCTATATAGAAAAAAAAGCAGTTTTTGAATATTCAGAGTAGGAATGCAGATGATCTCATAAAAAAATAATGGGCCAAAAACGTTTTTTATCTGTGGGTCACCCGCTAAAGACTCGTAGCTTTAAGGTTGTAGGTCTAAGAATTGGAGACGTCGAAGGTTTACGGTCTAAGATTTAAGTTTTATGTTGATCTGTCGTTCGGTTCTTTTGTTACAAATGATTTTAAGTCTAAGAATTGGAGCTAAGAGTTCGATTACGATTGAGACTTATTTTCCAACACACTGAAATTTTGAGTAATTCAACTTATAATTAGCGTAACCATTAACACAAATTGGTCAATGAACAATAAACTTGTTTTTTAAACTTTTTTGATAAAGCTTATAGTTTAAGTCAAGTTTTAAAAATTTTAACAACTAAACAAAAGAGGTTAAATTGCAACGTAGGTGTTAATAAATCTAATTCCACTTATCATTTGGTATAATAATTTTAACAATAAGCAGAAGTGAGATAAGAAAATACAATAAAACTGTTAGTTGCATTTAGCTATGTTATTGTCGTCCTAGAAAATACAATATTGACGTCTATCATTTTCTGTGATCATTCACAACTACCCACAATCTCTAAACACTAAAAACAGACTTCATTACGTTTAAGTATTTCAATGCCACTGTATGTAGTAATACCTAAGCAAATGGTTTGTATCCAACGTAATTTTGTTTGTTGTTCTCTAGACACACTTAGGCAATATTTTTTGTTATGAATTACACATAAGATAAACTCCCACGAAAAATTAATTAAATTAATTCACAATTTTTTTTATTTCGGTTTATTTATTTAAAACGAAATTATTTTGATGATTTCATAGTGTTTGTTTTATAAAACAGAAGAAGAAATATGTAGACTTGTAATAGTTCATTGTTTTAAAAAAAATTATTTTTATTATTTTGGGGAACGCGAATAAAATGTTATAATTATATGTAGTTAGATGTACAAAGTTGGAGGAATGTTATTTTATAGAGAGATGCGATATATGTGCATAAATCATGATGGAAGTTACAAATAGATGTTGATTGTATTTTTGTTTTAATACCACTTTTTTTTTTATTTTTTTGTGGCGTTCATGCTCGATGTAGGAGCGTTGCTAAGCTAATTAGCTTCGAATATGCACCACGGTCATTCGCAACAGCGACATAATTACCATGGCAGCCGATTTTTTGAAGGTCGTTTATTACGTCCGTAATCCGACTCCCATTGCAGTCGTGGTCTACCTCAAGGTCGTCCACTCCCTGGGGTATTAACGTACATTTTTTTAGTCATTCCAGACTGTGAGTCGGCTAGTAGAACATGCCGAAACCAAGCAATCCTGTTGGAACGGACACAATCTATTATATCTGGACCCTCAAGAAGGTTTCTGATCTCAAAGTTATATCGCATTCTGTACTCTCCATCGTCTGTTTTAAGTGGACCAAAAATGTAGCGTTGGATCTTACGCTCAAATACAGATAAATGTGATTTGACATTTTGGGTAAGGGTCCACGTTTGTGACCCATAAATCACAACCGGTCTAATAAATGTCTTGTATAACTTGAGCTTGGTGTTAGTTGAAACATATGGTGATCCAAGGAGAGGCTTAATTGAGTAGAAAGTTCGATTATCTGCAGCGATTCGAGCTTTTATATCTGTAAGTATGCTGTTGTTCGAATCAAGCATTTATCCCGAATATTTAAAAGATTCAACTCCCTCAATTCGTTCATCGCCGCACATCAAATCTTTCTTCTCAGTCTCTCTTGAAACATTCATATGTTTGGTTTTATCGTAGTTAATTTGAAGCCCAATTTTTCTAGCACCACTCTCAAGTGACTTGAAAGTCTCACTCATAACAGCTTCACTTCGGCCGAGGATGACAACATCATCAGCGTACGCGATCATCTATACTAAGTTTTTTGGCAAGATATTGTTGTTAGTGCGTAGTTTCTTTTGACGGCACACATATTCCAAGGCTAGATTAACGAGTATAGGAGAGATAGCATCCCCTTGTTTTAACCCGGAGTCGACTTCAAAGAACTTCGACATTTCGTTCTCCACTCGTACACAGCATTGAGAAGTCTGTACTGTCATTTTGCATAGTGATACCAGTTTACCAGGGATTCCCATTGACACCAGAGCAGACCATAGAGTCTCTCGTTCGAGAGAGTCGTAGGCCTGCTTGAAATCAATGAAGAGTTGGTGCAAAGGTATGTTGAACTCTCGACACTTTTTCAAAATCATCCTTATCGAGAATAGTGCATCGGTGGTACCTCGGCCTTGCCGGAAGCCACACTGATATTCTCCAAAAAGTTCAGCAAAAGGACTGGTTTTGGCTAGCAAAATGTATGAAAAGATCTTATATGCTGTGCAGAGGAGAGCGATTCCTCTGTAGTTTGCACATTGTAAGCGATTACCCTTTTTATGGATTGGTATCAGCATAGCTGAGTTCCAGTCCTGTAGCATGGTTTCAGTCCTCAGTCCTCGAACAAGTTCAAACAATTTTAAGGATAGAGTTTCACCACCATGTATAATCATTTCAGATGTTATATCGCCGATACCAGGTGCTTTATTGCGTTTTAATTTTGACAGCGCCGCTTCGAATTCCTCTTTGGTTAGTTCGTCTACATGTACACCTGACGCATGAATTAGCTTTCTTGTCGCCCGACTTGTTGCTGGTTACTTAAGTTGAGATGATTTTCAAAATAAGTGGCCCAAGGATCTAAAATATTTTTAAGATCTACTTGTAGCTCTCCATCTTCGTTTTGAATAGCAGTCGATCTAGTTTGAGTTCCCTTCTTTAAGGCCTTAACCTGTTGAAAGAAGTTATGCGATTGATGTTCCTTATTGAAGCTTTCAATCTCCTCACACTGTATCTTCCACCATTCTCTCTTCGTTCGTCTACATAGCTTTGTAACGGGTTGTCATGATAGTTTATAGTTCTCCTTCGTGGACCTGGTGTTGCGTCCTTCTAGACATTTCAGATAGCAATCTCTTGACATGCAAGACATGCTTGATCCATCCAGGGCTTCTGTGAGTTGTTTTGTGGTCGTCCAAGTATTTCCTCAGCAGCGCTTAAAACAGCATGTTTCGGCAATATGGTTTTGGTATTTCTCTTCTGTTTCAGCATTTTTTAGTAATGAGATGTGAAAACGTTTCCGTTGATTGAATTTCGGTATGCCTGGATTTAGAAAATGGAACCTTATTTTAGCACATAAAAGGAAGTGGTCACTTCCAATGTATGCACCTCTAAAGGATCGCACATCCAGAACACTAAAAAAGAAACGTGCCGTTACAAGCATGTGCTCAATTTGATTTCGAGTGTTTTCATTCGGAGAGACCCAAGTCTGCTTATGAATCGATCGATGCCAATGAAAAGTACTGGCAAATCTCAAATTATTTGATAATGCAAACTTAGTCATTCTTTCACCATTATCATTCGAATTCAAATGCAGGCTGTTGAAGCTCACCACATTTCCATAAGAGATATCTCTTCCAACCTGTCCATTAAAGTCACCAAGACTGGCGCTGGTGTTTGTTTCATAACCTCTTCCAGTGCTATGTAGAAAGTATCCTTCTCGTCGACGGTCTTAGCTTCAGTATTGCATGCACGGCAATAAGAGAAATATTGTTGTATGTACGGCGTACCCGTAGGTAGCAGATCCTCTTATTGACCGGGATGAATTTCATCACGGCTTCTTGTATGCGTGCACCAACAAGAAAGTCCGTTACAAATACTCTTCGAGAAGGATGACCACTACAGTATAGAGAGTGACTATCCAAATCTTGTTTTCCGATTATCGGCTGTCTAATTTCTTGCAGAACTATGATATCCATCCTATACCTATCAGCCTCTGTTTCTAAACTTATAAGAGCATCAGGAGCGCTCAGGCTGCGCACGTTCCACGTTCCGACTCGGTAGTCTGGTCCTTTTTCACGTCCATGGAAACTCCTGTTTTTGTGTCCGGGTCTGTTATTCTCTTTCTGATTACCAAATTTAACAAATAATTTTTTTGCCGGTGTTAGGGTGTTAACCTTAGGCCAAACCAAAATGGGCCTAAGGTTAAGTCGTAAGTCGTGAATGGCTCCGTTCTGCATCTTAAGGTTACCAGAAACAACCTTTTTGCACGTTTATCTAGCAAGCCGCTTGATCTAAGACAGACGCCCGCTACCAGCCGCCCCTAACATGGAGAACAGACGCTTGGGTCACATTGGTTTCAAGGCACCAAGTTGCCGTGATGCAGCGTCATTGACTAAGCAGTTTTTACCCTGCTTGTCTCCGATACACCAACCTAATTCTGTCAGCATTACTCAGGCAGCACGGCGTTGACGTCGAATTTCGGATTTCGCTACCCTTTAATACCACTTAAGTGATCCGAAATGACAAAAAAGTTTTGTTGTTTCTTTTAATATGAAACACTTTCATTTGAGCATATAATGATGGATTGGCGCAGAATTTACGTTAAGGTGGCAAGGCAATTCTCCTATACAGTCCTGCATAACGAACAGAAATTAAAAAAAAATTGACAATCCAGATCTATACACCATTTGTTTATTGTTTTAACACTGTTTATACTATTCGTTGTAAGGGCAACGCTTCCAATTCGGTATGCCGAAAGAGTTTAAAGTGTACGTAAACAATATTGTAATAGCCTTAAAAATATTCAACTTTTTTACGTTTAGTAGATTCAAACTAGGGAATGCAATCCCTTTCAAATCAAACCTTTATTCACTGACTAGAAAAAGCGAAAAATTTTAACAACGGAACAGAATGAACAACATTTAATTACAAATCGGGACGTATGACCACTGTATCTGTTTACTAAGCTGAATATTTAACGTTTATGGAATAAAAAAGTCAGAACATCGGCTGCAACCAGTGGCGTCATTTCACCAAAATCTTGGGGGGGGGGCGAGAATTTAAATGACAAAAAAAAATTTTTTTCGTAAAACATAACATACACGTTTTTATACACACATATATTTAAAAGCATTTAAATGCATCGACTTAGAAATAAAAATAAAATGCTTCTGAGCTACATTGGCTACGCTGCTAGTCTTCTGGTGTTGTTTCATCGAAGCGAATGCCGCAAAGTTCTGCAAAATCCCTTCATTTGCTAAAAATAATTTTAAATTTAGTATCATCTCTGCATTGTTTAAGCATCAAGATAGTAGTTTTAATTAAAGCGCTTGTGCTAGAAATTAATATATCTTTGCTTTCTAACTGTTCAGAGAGTGAATTTGTAAACGACAGCAGATCGTGCAGCATAGAAAAAAAGGATGGTTTTTCTATACGATTTTTTAGATCTCGGGCATCCCGGGATTTAAAATTTATGAGTCACATAGTCCCAGGAAAAATAAAACACCACGGGATTGCAATCCCTACGTGACTCCTCTTATGTCGAATCGTTTTTTTGTTTATTTGTTTGTTTGTTTGTTTTCGTTTATTTGTCTCAGAGAGAAAGAGTTATGTCTACCCTAAACTGACCAGAGCCAAATCGTTAAAATGTGCGACAAAATGCAAGCATTCTTCCAAATACTAACTAATTAGAATTTCTATTGCGATTTGCGAGAAAGTGGAACGGTGAAAACGTGCTAACTAGATTGTGCATAAATTTACTATTTAATGCTTTCCTTTACTATTTGTTTACTATTTAATTCTTCAAAAAATTCTTTTATTTTAATTGGACATTCAACCGTTAGGAAATGTGGTTGCAGTGGTTCGTACATTTTCTAAATTCTTTCTAGTGCTGGCATTACCCATTACCCAGCTAGCGAGTTTCACTGTATCCAATAAGTTGGTTATGTTCGACATTACTTTTGCCGCAGAACTCCTTCAACGTCTCCAGTAAAGACAGTAAAATATCCAAATTTTTTTAACCCTGCCATTTAAATCAGCAGCATTTCTTATTGCATTATTTAGAATATGGGCTGCGAATCCAATACCCAATACTCTCTGGTTCAAATTCGAGTTTAGCTTGTTTTTAAATTTTCACCCCTTGACGTGACACCACTAAAATTGGTGTTCATGTTATCAGCGCAAATTGCAACTAACTTTTTGTCAATGTTAAATAACAACAAGAAAATAAAATAACAACAAAACTTGTTCAAGCTACTGGAGCTGGCGGCTTATAGCAACGCTTTTTTATGTTTATCTGTATCTATATATCTTTTAATATCATAATGTCCACTGTTAATTTTCAAATTCACTCCGACTGGTAATACACTAAACTTTGGGGTCGTTATATTTTAATTTTTTTTATAAACGGATAGTCCAATTCAATACCGTATAAGAATTTACGTAAACGTTTTCTATCCGTCTTGATTTGCAGGAGAACTTTTTAAATATAATTTTAAAAATTAGTATAAATTTACCTTTTATAGTAGCTTAAAACTTTTGTTACACAAGTAAAGACTGTAAAACAATTGCAACAATTTATTTTAATTTTACTAAATAATTAATATCTTTTCTGTATTCTGTAAGTAAAAGAGGTATACAGTATACCTCTCGTCCTATCTTTTGCAAATCTATACCATTTATCAAGTTTTTATGCTGTTTGCTTTGTTTGTTCTTTATTGAGAAAAAAAAATTATATATTAGAAAATAATAATTTTACTTTTGAGCTTCCTAATTAAAGTGTGTTTTAAACAGAGTTTAAAACGCTACTTATATCACTCTTTTACTTTGTACTTTCAGTGCGTAGCTTAAAAAAAATATAACACTCCCACATACAGGAGTGAAAATAATAAAATATCATTCTTGCTACTAAATTGAAATAAATATTTTCTTTCAAATACTCAAAACTTTTACTTTTGCGTCAAATTTGATGCTTTTCAACGTAAAATGCTTGATTCGTTCAATTATTCATGCATTGTTATAGAAAAATGAATATAAAGGATGACGTAGAGTGACTAATTTTCTTCTTTTACAAATCGAATGAAAGAACTGGAAAATGTAATCTCCAAAGAAGTAAAATCGAAAAAACAAAAATTTTACTCTTACGAGTAAGAACGATATTCAAATTATGAACATTTTAATTTTTGAATTTTATTTCAAAGGATTGAAATGAGTGCTCGAATAAAGACTCGTAAACTCTGGTTTAAAAATTTAAATTTTTTGAATTTATACGCAAAACTGCATCTTTTTAAGTAAAATATTTTGTATTTTATTTTTCATAATAATATTGCACTGGTTTGTTCTCTCAATATGGTTAAATCAACATATACATAACATTATGCAAACATATACATAACATTATGCAAAGATATTGCGCAAACTATACGTAGGTAGATGATTATTTCGATAATGCGGGCAAATGTGGTGGAAATATTTGTTTCATGGGACGCTTCGTGGGACAGGTTTCTCCGTGGGACAACGCAATAAAATGTGTGACATTTCCACGCAGCGTGGGACATCTGTTCAGCTTACTACCCATAAACGTGCGTAAATTTTTCATTTGATTCAAAATTGTACAATTATTGCGAGCTTCTTTTAAATCTATAAGAAAAACCTACCAAAAAAAATAATAGTTTCTCCCTCCCTGTGACTGTATAAAAAAAATGAACAAAGATTGACGTTTAGGATACGTTTTGGATTTTATTATAACCAACCAAACATATAATTTTTGCTATTTTATGAATTAAAAATTCATAAAATGAATTTGACAGCAAGTTTTCATAGCATACTTTGAAAATATTTACATAACTTAAATATTTGTTCGTGTCGTTAGAAAATATTGCTTGTCCATTATAAAACATTCACTATCAAAAAATCACTGGAAATAATCCAATAAATTTAAATTACTCCCGTAATTATTTTCATTCAGTTTATAAAATTTAGCACAACTATCAAGAAAACTTTTGATATGTTATAGGATTTTACATTTTAGAATTGTTTTTAATTTATTGTTTTAAAAAAGTCTTGTAAAGTTTGTACAATCTGATATAGATAAAAAAACAAGGCCAAACAGTCCGGGTTCTCCAAATAAGTGGGGTATAATTAGGTTGTGTTCTCCTGCATGTACTTACTTTTAAGTTTATATAAATTACCAATGGCCAATAACAATTGAAATTTGAATGTTAAATACTGCACTATGAACTCTCGAGGAACGCTATACTAATGAAATCGTGGCTCAGACGTGGCTCAGACACGAATATCTTATAAACAAAACACAATCGTTCTTCTAAAAGCGGTGATGCCTTATAGTACGATAGAATTTTGTCACAATACGCACCCACGGCGTTTTTGGAAGAACGATCGTGTTTTGTTTATAAAACTGATTTCATCAGAAGATTAGAAGCAATACGACCGCCTTTCGTATCGGTGGTGCTCTAGTCCTTGATACAAAGAACGATAACGGTTTGAATATTGCGGTGAACTGTACTTTTGTCGGGCCAAAATAATATGTAACGTAATAATTATATTATCAGATATATTTCAATTAATAGTATGCGAAAAAATTGGTATATTAGTTAAGAAAATCTTCTAAAAATTAGACGAATTTACAAAATAACAGTGCATTGAAATTTTTATAGTGTATAATTCTATCACGATTGGATGGTTTTATTGAATCGATGTATTGATAGTATCAGATCCTTGGGGGGGGCCAATGCCCCCCCCAGCCCTACCCAATTGACGCCCCTGGCTGCAACCTAAATTCAAACTTGACTCAAGACGTATACGACTGTATTTAATAGACGTTCAACATCAATACACTTGCATATACTAATTGATGTTGATTATAGAATTTGTTCGTAACTAAACACTGAGTAATAGTTTAATTGGTCTTAATGATTAAATAATTAAAAGAATTTAGAATGTATTTAAATTACTTAACTAGATTTGTGGAATTAATTTTTATTTAGTCATTGAGCATTCTCAGTTGTTAGTTAGAAATGAAAAAAAATATAAATTTAGTGAAAATGAGCATAAATTGTAACGATTCATTCTGTGATTAAACTTTATAGTTTTTGGGTTTAAAAAGAAGTTTTGTTTTTTAAACAATATAGGTCATATTCTGAAATTAGAGTTTTTTAATTGTTTAGCATAGTTAAAACTGGCAGCATGTTGGCAGCAACTGGTAGAATTTGACCCACCAGATAAGAATATTTGATGTAATTTGGAAGAGATCATGTGTTTTATAATGATTCCTTACAGTACAGCGTTAGTCATATTTTTATCCCAAAAAAGGAATACAAAGTTTCTCAAACGACTGATTGGAGTTAATGAAGTTTAAAACAACCACCCTTTTGGTAGCTCCACTCTTTTACTTCGATTTTAAATGCAGATCTTTGATCCTAATATAAATCTGGACCAATGTACTAAAGTTTCAAAAAATAAATCAAAGTCTTATCGCGCAACTTTCAGAGAAACCACAAACTTTACTTAACTAGGTAACCAAATGTGTTCAGTCTTAAGCCAATCATACATCATCAGTAAGAGCTACGAAAAATTGGAGAGAGACACTTCGAGAGACAATTGAAGAAGGAATTGCATTACCACCCAGTTTCTGCTTAATTCGTAAAAATAATTCCGGTCCATCACTCAACTACAGTAACATATGATGATACTCTAGATGTTCTATCGGGATTGGCCTCATAAACATCTATGGTAAGGGCAAACTTCGCAAACGCAAACTTCTACCGCGATACCCTCTTCCTTCAGGAGATAGTGATACAATAGTGATTGAGAAAATTAATGGATTGGAATGAAGCTGAAATTAAAAACCCGCATTGGCGCCACCACTAATCCGACCCTCAAAAACGTTTAAGGACATTGTTTTGATCCTGGAACATAGATATCTTAAAACTTAGTATCCACGCTCAGAACGCAATACTATAAACTCCACTCTGAGAGCCTTACGATTGCTCTGAGTTGATATTTAAGGAAAATATGAGTATGAGGATCAACCAAGACTTGTTTTGCATACAGACGTCAACAAATCTGCAGTGATGCCATCGCTCATTACGTCACTTAGGATAGTTCAGACACCAACAAATGAGATGAGTTAATTTTTGATTATATACTAGTCCCTGCCGCTGCCCTTATTGTATTCAATATTCTCCAGATACAGATCCGTGGTCCTACCTATGACTTTCGCTTCAGAATCAATATAACATCATTGTAAACGAGTGTGTTATTTTGTTAAACGAACAACTCGATAGATTGGGAGGAGATTTAACGACTATATTTCACAGGTCTTTAAAAATTTTCACACTGTATCCGTTTGTTTGGAATTTTGCAATGAAGAGATTCTTCAAAGAGATGGAGATAGAAATTTTTAAAGTAACGGTCCACGTCAATGATAAATTCAACAGCGGTCAAATGCCCGACAACGTTAAAAGAACGAATGTAATTCAGTCTTACATCAACATCGGCCTTCGGCCCAAGAAATGTAGGTTCAAAGTATCCCGAGCAGAAATTAGTTAGGGAAAGCCTGATTACAGTTAGGGAGTGATTAGGTCCTGGTCAGTCCTGAAAGGGTAAGCCTTATAAGGGCAATCTGCCAATTTTTTTTTCAAGTGACTCTAGTGAAGCAAGTGATCCTGCCCCTTCTACTCTTTGGTGTGCTAGGTAAATAGAAAGTATCCAACACAGTCCTTTGTCTCAGTGGTACGTCACAGTGAACCGGTTGTTGCATCGGACACTCCAGTATTAAAATTGCTTTCTCATACTCTCCAGGAAACTTGCAGGAAAGCGTTGGCTTGAATGACGATGTATAACAAAACACACGCATCTCGAAAGGGAACCATGAAGACTTAGCTGAAAGAGAAAATTTTTAGAGATGACCCAAACTCGTAGATGGAGTATTTTTCTCAGATTAGATAAATATTAACGTCGCCAGTAGCCGTTCAGACCACTTCAGCATACAACAAGCCGTAGTAGCTGCGATAAATAATACCTTGGTATGGTTGAAGCATAATGTAATATCAATTAAAGATATTGTTACGATTCTACATGATTGTAATGCAATACAAAACAAAATTGTATTCAACCTCACTTTTCCCTATACAATTTTTGCAATTTAAAATCAAGGTCACAAGAAAAAGGGACAAATGAGAAAGTAAAGAAAAGAAAGTATGTAATAAAACAAAAACAACATGAAATAAATTTCATTACAATTTTCTGGAGCTTTCTTTGTAAACAATGGACTTATCTGGAATATTTGAGAAGTTTTATTTTACACTGCGCAATGATATCAAGTTAAATTTAATTAGACTGCGACAGTGTTAATATTGTTACGATTACATACAGAAAAATCCAGACGATTACAGTGACTTCCAGAAAAATCAAATCAAATCACAACAAAACACAACAACCACTTAATGACATGAATAGTATTGTTGCTGTATTTCGTGGAATTTGGGTCAACAATAAATAAAATTGAATGATTTTATGAATCAAATCAGCATAACGTAAAGTAATCGAATATTCTACTATTTTCTCAAGGTTTCGAAAAAGTGACCTCGAATTATCTAGAAATTAAGCAGAATGGTATATAAGCGATTGCCTCTTGTAGATTAGAAATTTGTTTTATTTTAAACCTGCGATAGTGAAGTTAAAATTATAAAAGTGATCTTTAAATTCGTTTTTGTGAATAAAGTTTTAAGTTTTATTGAGTAGAAATATTTTGTGTATTATTTTGAACGTTGTGTTACTGAAAATTTCTACAATAAACCGTTGGATTCTGAAGCTGTTGAAGGAATATTTTATTTGGGAATATTGTTTTCTGCTGTTGTGGAACAAATAAGGTGTTGAATACTTAATAAAACCTGGTGTTTGTGCTTTTTGTGATCGAACTCTGAAGAGATTTGGGAATTGCGTTTTTCGAATTGTGAGTTAGGACAATTCGAAGGAGGTTAGGAAAAACGTAACAATATGTTAAATGATTATGTTAAATGAAAATTAATGGTAAACGAACCGTGTAAATGGAAGAAGCTTTATTATAATTGTGAATAAAGTTTTAAATGTCATAATTTAGTAGAAATATCTCGTGCTCTTTCTACAACCAACACTTGGAGTTTCTGAAGCTATTGGGAGAATATTCTAGATAGGAATATTGTTCGCTGTATTGTTTTCCTTCTGTTTTGAAACAATAGATTTGTGGAATAAAACTTGGTGTTTTTGTTTACTAATCAGTGATCGAACCCGGAAGGAGATTTGGGAATTGATTTTAACGAATTGAGAGTAAGGTCAATTCGAAGGAAGGTTGGAAAACAACAATATCAACATTTATGAAGACAGCCAAGTACCATGAAATCAAGAGATTGAACGACGTCAAAAGCAATGCTAGTGATGTGCCGCTCTAAACTTAACTCTGAAAAGAGTCCGCTGACTATATAAGGGAATTGTCTGATCTATGGTCTGCTATTTGTCCCTTACCTGGTTCAGGTTGCAACGGTAGGCGTTGCAAAAGGTATAACTTGCTTTTGCATTACAACCGCCTTAAGGACGACAAGTCTACAAATCTTATTAGTATTATCCTTTTCCACATGTATATGTCAGACTCAGAAGGGAGGCTCTTTAGACTTCAAAAAGGCTTCAATGCCCAGAGGGTGTATGGAACACCCATTAAACACAGTGGAAGGATCAGAACGAAACTATCACGCAGTGATACCAACACGTTGGAAAAGATGGCAAGATGGATCACTTACTAATAATATTGCAGGAACTATAGTGCACTTTGGAAGAGAGTAACAGAACTAACGTGGTGTTCTAGGGTAGCTGATATTTCTAATGGCAATCAGGCTGCTCTAACTGCTTTTGAAAACTGTTAAGTCAAAAAAGGTCTTGGTCCTTAAATTATCTTTGACTCAACGACGGTACGGATACCAGAGCATAATGGGCATCATGAGAATAAAAAAACTATTTTTAAGGCAGCGTTTAGACTGTAGAGTAATAACGGACTACTTACATGTCATTATTATGTGAACAAATACGTGGTAAGAGTAAAAGATGGTCCAACATGCCGTTTGTGTCTTGAAGAAGAAAGAAGAGCCTTCAACTAGTGGGCGAATGTTTGACTTTCTCAGGGCGTCAAAGTCACATGTTGCGATCAAGCTTTCTACGGATATGAGGATGGAATAAAGGACTTAGCAGTCTACATGGTTACATAGTCACCTATAAAAACATCCGGTCATCTCAAAACGATGACCAAGCAATGACGTCGGGAGCAAGTGCATAGCGGATGCACTTGTTACTCAAGGAACTGTGCTGGATCTTCAACTAGACAAAGAAACCTAGGTCGATTGTCTGACTTAAATATAACCAAAAGGTGAATGCCAAATACCTGCTGCTCTAACATTCATAAGAACCTAAATCTGGCACCGGCTGGATGAACAGTGCTCTAAAGAACTGACATCCTTAAATGGCTCTAAAGAACTGTCTTTACTTGCGTAAGTGGAACATCGGATTGTTATTAGAAGTCATCATTGGTCACTGGATCGTAAAAGAACTCGCAATGTCTTCTCACCAGTGACTTTACTGCAGAAACTAAATTAATGTAGTATTGTAGTACATTAAGTCACTGTAGTATTGCATATTAGGGTGTATTTTTGCAGTGGTGTATCATCTTTAATCCACACAATAAAAGTGTAGTGGTAGTCAAATATTTAAATTAAAGCATATACGCTTTCGCGATCGATAAGACTAATAAACAGAACAGCTACTTAGATAGCACATTTGTACATAAAACAAGTACTTTTAAGCAAACATTTAATTTAATTCATAAATGAAAATTGTGTTAAAACAACAATTACTAATTAGATTCTATCTGTGTTTGATTTCGGTCGATCACAAATATTATATCAACATTTTTAAAACGAAAATTAAATTAAAATATATTTACAATACTCGAAATTACCAAAAACATATAAGAAGTATTAGAATTAGACTGAATAACAATCAGTAAAGCGAAACGAGTTGACGACTTCTGGCCGCTGAATGCCACAGCAGATCATCTGAACAAATATTTATATGTTTAAAATAAGGCCACGAGCAAAAGCTTAATCTCAATCACCGCTGTGTGTGCTACTTTCACTATGGTTGTGATCCAATGATCGAATATTTTTCAGTGAAAATGGTGTTTTAGATGAAAAACGTGGTCTAGACAGAGTTGTGAAAACTTGACCATTTTTTATTTTCCTGAAGCTTGGCATGTAAGTAGTATGGACAAAATAAAAAATACGACTTATTTTAAAATTTTTTTAAAGTGCATAGTTTGAGCACCCCAACATGGGGTGGCTCCACCCCATTGGGGGCACCCCATACATGCATGAAAAATGAAAATTCTGCCAATCCGATGTAACTTTGACAATAAATTGCTCAAGAACGGCTATACCGATTTTATCAAACTTTTTTTTGTTTGATAGATGATTAGTTAGTCCTTTGGAAAAAAATTAATTAATTGTTTTTATAATTAATTTTTAAATAAAAATATAAAAAAAACTTTTTTAAAGATAGCGCTAGGGTCGAAGATCAATTGGAATTTAATTAATTTTTGTTCTGAAAATAGTTCTATCCTTACTCTAAAATATATCAAATTAACTCAGAGGCGTTAATTTTTGTTCTTGAAATATTTAATTTTAAAGATTTTTAGTACGACTGAAATTCGAATTTTTCTTCATTTTTTCAAACAACTTCCATTAACAAAAAATTTTAAAGTCAATTAAATTTTAACTTTTTTTTTTTAAATATAGCTCTAACCTTACTTTAAAATATATCAAATTTACAAAGAGGCGTAAATTCGTGTTCTTAAGATATTTAATTTTAAAGATTTTTAGTCCGATTAAAACTCTAATTGTTCATTATTTTCTCGAACTTCAGTGGTTAAAATTTTTTGATGATATAAATTGTTCGAAAAAATAATGAACAATTAGAATTTTAATCGGACTAAAAATCTTTAAAATTAAATATCTCAAGAACACGAATTAACGCCTCTTTGTAAATTTGATATATTTTAAAGTAAGGTTAGAGCTATATTTAAAAAAAAAAAGTTAAAATTTAATTGACTTTAAAATTTTTTGTTAATGGAAGTTGTTTGAAAAAATGAAGAAAAATTCGAAGATTCGAATTCCAATTGATCTTCGACCCTAGCGCTATCTTTAAAAAAGTTTTTTTAATAATTTTATTTAAAAATTAATTATAAAACAATTAATTAATTTTTTTTCAAAGGACTAACTAATCATCTATCAAACAAAAAAAAGTTTGATGAAATCGGGCTTTACCGTTCTTGAGCAATTTAATTTCAAAGTTATATCGGATTGGCAGAATTTTCATTTTTCATACATGTTGCGGTGCCCCCTATGCTCAAACTAAGCACTTTAAAAAAATTTTAAAATAAGTTGTATTTTCTATTTTGTCCATACTACTTACATGTTAAGTTTCAGGAAAATCAAAAATGGTCAAGTTCAAATTTCGACCTTTTTACCTGCGTAGATCACGTTTTTCATCTATAGTGGAATCAAATAAAAAACATATATGTACTAATCTTCTTCTCTTACGTCTCTAAAAGGAAAGCTAAAATTCAGAAACAAAAGTCAGATTTCAATTTATGACTGACATTGGCATCTAAAGCCGCTTATTTACACCATAAACCGTATAAGTATTCTAAGCCGGCGTATTTTTTTTAATATATAAACTTTCTTTGAGCATACCACTAAGTTCATACCATCATATTATGACTATCGCAACTCACCAAAGACATATCAAATATTTTTTAACAGTGTGCAGAAATAGATTTTGATTATTCAAACAACTTTATTGTTATAGTCAGTAGTCACTGCGAAATGTATCACAGAGAACGTTTGAAATCCATTTCAACCAACACGGTGTGTTTTCCTTGTTGTCAGACTTTCAAAAAAATCATAGAATTTAAGAATATATGCACGTACGAAAACCTTTTGCAAAAATAAATCTATTATCTTTATCCAAAAGCGATCGACGCAATGGACGATCTCCACATGCACGATAGGATATTTGTCATACCCTCACTTACTCTGAGAAGGTAATTAATAAAATTTCCTTGACCTACTTTGGAGAAACAATAAAACAATTCTAAACGGTTTTGATTGCTATACAAACAGCATTCAAAAATATAATTATCTTTAAGATGATACAGGTAACAACAAAAACTATGTTTGTGTTCATATATCGGTTTATCGTTATAACTCGGCTTAAAACAAGAAAAACTATTTGCATTATAGATATATTTAAGAAGAATCTGTCGTAAAACGAACATTCAACAAGTAACCAATTGCATTCATAACATTTGTTTTTAGAAAGAAAAAAATAATACTTTGTTTATTTATAACTGGAAGAAATGATTCTATGATTCATTTTGAAAATATTAATTTTGTTTGAAGATATTGTAGATAAAATTAGAATTTCGTTAAGTAAATTGTAGGGATTGAATGACAAGTTAAATATGTAAACTACTATTGTAGATCGTTTTGGCCGCACGAAATTCTTAAAACAGAAAACAAAATTAGTTGATATCTGACGACGATCTAATTACTTTTTAAACTAAAGCCAACAGTTTTAAATTAGTGATTGATTGACAAAGAAAACTGATTAAAAAAGTATGTAGCTTTTGGTTTTTTAGCTGTGTCAAAAGAAAAGTCTGAACAATTGCATTGGTCAGCCCCAAAATGTGCCAAGCTTCTGAAAAAAGCTCTAATTTGGTGAAAACCTTACTAATAAAATACCACAATTTTATCAGTGGGTCAAAATGAGGTTGAATTGTTACGATTTTAACAATCGTGTTATTTTACAATACATTAAAATCATGATACTTTACATATTACGCAACTTAAATGGAATTACATATATTGTTTTGATGACATCTAGGCGAGTCAATAATGCCATAAAATCAAAACAGTTCAAGTACTTTCTTGGATGAAACTGCATCGTGCCAGTAACAATAACGGTTCAATCACAACAGAGTTTGCCATAACGAATAACTTAAGTATCTCTATCACAAGACAATTCAAAAGCATCATAGATCATACAGAGAAAGGACCTGACATGGAAACCAATAATATGTTCGTCATCTTAAAACATAAGTGCAAGTTATCATCTACATTCATTTCAGTAAAAATACGATTAATTCTAATAAAATGTTCATGGTGCAAAACAATGCTCAGTAACAACAGAAGGAATAATATTTTGAAGCTATAGAGTATTTGTTCTTTAACAGTTGGTTCATTCACTCCATAAAACTTCAAAAAAGTATTGAAAAAAATTTCAGCCAAATGACTTCCATAAAAATCACAGCAAATATTTTCTATTTTAAAGCACTTCAAACTTTTTAACAAAACACTTAAACCGTTTATTTTGAATTTTTTGTGTACATTCAATTACAAGTATTCCAAAACTGTATCGATCATAACGAATTATCTCGAAATTAGGATCAAAGCTCAAGAATTTATTAGAACTCGATGATAGTGAAACAGAATCCATTGGATAAATCTATTGTAATAAGCCGGTGAAAAGAAAAGGAACGTCAAATGCTGTGGTTTTTCACGCCAAAGTCAAAGAGCAGATCTACTTCTTCGTACTAAAGAGTACTAAAATAATCAATGAAAAAATTGCATAAAATATATGCACACATACATAAAACTGCACACAAACTCTATTTCTTATTATTAATTCATTTCATTTATAAACGTTAAAGTTTAACTTTAATCCAAATCACTGAAGCCTCACATTACCCTTTAAGTAAATCAAATGTCATTCTATAATTTGAGTCTTACCGTAAACTCAATAACTCAAGATTATCGTAATTTATTTTCGCTTCAGTAATTCTATATAGACAAACAGACACCAAAAAACATATTGTTTCAGTTCTTGATGAAATTTTACAACAAATTGTATCAAAATATTTTTTTAATAAATTATAAAATTTACTAATTTTAAATAAAATATTTATAGATATGAAGAATTGCTGCTACCTACACACTATATACATTTGTTTATTTTATTTTGATTATTAATTTTTTTTTGCGTTGGATTAACCAACAAATAGTTTTGTTGGAATAATTTTCCAATAATTTGAATATAACCAAAAACTCTATTTGTGTGTGAGAATTTTGTGTTTACAAAGATCAAACGATCATTTTAAAAATCAAACACATAACGCAATGTTTCAGTGATCAAGATTAATGCGTAGCGAATTATGAAATTTTAATTCCTTCCATGTCAGTACTACTGCTTATACTCAATAATAAGTAATAACACTTATTAGATGAATCACTGGCATCTTAAAACTAAATAAATTTTCAACTTGGTGGAATTCGGCGCAACATATCATGAACCTATACTGCCCTGCAGATCGTAGAAATCCCAAGTAAGAATGTTAAATCTAATCCAGTGGTATTCCAAAGGATACTTTGTCTGAGATTAGATGCTCTCCCCAGATTTGTAACTTGATCAAGCTATAGTTTATAGATTTGTAAATTGATCAAAATATACTCTGTTTGACTTGTTTGATGGTGTTAAATCGTTCGTATGTTGTGATAAATTATCTAAAATTATAGCGATCCACATACCTACATTTCAAACTATTTTAGTGAGTCAATAAAACTTTACGGCAATCAGATAATATATATAACTACAAAACCTGCCATCTATCTACGATCCCTATAACACAACAAACTTTATTGTATTTTTTTTTTTTTTTTTTGTTCAATGTTAGGCATGTTTAGTGTTAACCAATGTAGATCAACGTCTCTGAATATCCGAAGATACCATGCTAACTAGGGAGCTAGGGGCTCGAAAGTATTATTCAAATTTCTTTGAGGAATTTATTAACGTTAATCTTAAAGTTTTGAGGATTGGAATTATCAGGAAAGGCCCACGCCGGTAAGGCATTCCAGAGATGAGAAACTCTGTTAAAAAAATCGCGTTGAAAAGTGACAGTTCTACACCTTGTCACTTGAACCGTAAAAGGATGGGCTGCTATTGATGCTCTGGTGTAACGTGCGAAGTTTGCTGGTTCAGGCAAAATCGATTTGATCTCCGCAGACGTCCGTTCGTCCATAATATACTTGTAAAAGACCGTCAAATCAGCGACGTCTCTTCTATGTTGCAAGGAATCAAGATCGTTAGTAAGAGTCGAGTTGCCGATCAATTTAACAGCTCTCCGCTGTATAGAATCAAGACATTTCAAGCTACTTATGTAGGCTCCATCCCATATGTGAGAACAATACTCCATGCAGGGACGAATAAATGATTTATATATATTAAAAGAAGCTGCTCGCTATTAAAAACCTTACGACAACGACCCAAAAATCCTAATTTTTGAACAGCGTTCTTAGCTAGGTTAAAAATATGAGAATTCCATTTCATATTATTTTCAATCTCAACTCCTAGAAGTCTAACAGATTCTTTCTCTTCAAGATCATTTGAATCAAACTTTAATAAAAACGGATTAGGTGTTGATAACCTAGAAAAATGACAAACTTGAGTTTTACTTGTGTTGAATTCAACACTGTTAGCAACTCCCCAATCTAAGATGGTTTTTAAATCAATATTTAATGACTATCAAGTTTGATCTAGCGACATTAAGATTTGATGGTGCATACAAATTTGGCATTTCATGTGAGGCATGAAGTGTGCTATCATCAGCAAAACTATGGATGGGATTAACTGTTGAACCTAGCAAGTCATTGATATAGAGAAGAAAAAGAGTAGGTGACAAAGCGGAACCCTGAGGAACACTAGCATTAGTTGAAAAGATATTCGATGAAACACCATCAACATTGACCCGAAATTTGCGCTTGGAAATAAAGCTTTGTAACCAAGAAATAAGTTGTTCATCTAAGCCGTAGCATCTCAATTTGCAAATAAGATTATTGTGCCATAGTTTATCAAATGCTTTGGAAATATCAAGCGCAACGCCAAAAGTCTCACCATGGTTTTCAAGCGATTTGTTCCAGATATGCGTGACAAAAGAAAGTAAATCTCCAGTCGCTCTTCCTTTACGGAATCCGTATTGTCTTTCATTAAGTAGTATTGACGACTCCAAGAAGCTCATAATATTAAAATTAACATATGTATTTCTCAAATACTTTAGAAACAACAAAATTGATATAGGTCTGTAGTTTCTTGGATCCGTTTTAGTACCTTTCTTTGGAACTGGTTGTACACTAGCCATTTTCCATATATCAGGAAAAATCCCTTTCTTATATGACAAATAGAAAATTTTGGTTAGGATTGGTGCTAACTCCTTAGCAAAAGTTTTAAGGATAATTGGAGGAATGCTATCAGGTCCAGATGCCTTATTAGTATTGATTTGTAAGAGCATTTTCGGAATGACATTTTTACGAAAAATTATCCGCCCCATTTTGTTAGAAACTCTAGGAATTGGTATAGGCAGGAAATTGGGTTCTACTAATGTAGAATTTAACGAGAAACAGTTACCCAATAAATTAGCCTTTTCCTTTGGGTCAATAACAGGTATATCTCTATCAATAAGAGGAGGTATAGAAGACTTACAAACATTTCCTTGAACAGCCTTGGCGGCCTTTGTGAACCAGTAGGGTGCTCAGCAAATTTATTAGCTTTTTTCCTAATAAATAGATGTTTCTCTGCATCTATTAATTTTCTACATGAATTTCTTTTATTTCTATTCGGTATAATCTAAGGTTTTCATCCGATTTGTTTTGAATAAACTTTTGAAAAGCCTTTTTTTTAATTTTTATTGCTTTTTTACATTTACTTGAAAACCATCGATCAACCTTCGGAACAATCAAACTATTTGGAACAAACCTACGCATACCCATTATTAAAATGTTTGAAAAATTAGAAGCAACAATGTTTGGATCTTGGCTGGAAAGACAGTTGCGTTTCCAGGGAAACCATTTAAAAAAATCTCTAAGTCCCTGCCAATTTGCAGCTTTATAATCCCAAACAAGACGAGTACTAGTTTTAAACTGTTCAGGTACTTGTATATTTAAATGTGTGGAGATCAAATTATGATCAGATCCACTCAAAGGCTCTCTCTCTCTCTCTGGCGTTTACATCCCATGAAGGGATTTTGCCGTCTGTGCCACCAGCTTCCAATCATCTCGTTCCATGACCAGTTGACCCCAGTTTCGACATCCTATATCACGAAGGTCTTGGATGATGTCATCACGCCAGCGTTGTCTAGGTCTTCCTCTTCGACGAACACCAGCTGGTTGTTGTTGGGACGCTTTTTTTATCATTCTTTCCAATGGAGCCCTTTCTACATGACCAAACCATCTAATCCGGTTGGATTTAATGAATCCGATTACATCGCAGCCTCCAAGAAGCTGTCTGATTTCATGATTCATTCGGATTCTATACTGATTTTCAGCAACTTTACATGGACCATAAATTGTTCGTATGACTTTCCTCTCGAATGTTGATAGAATTCTACAATCGGAGGAAGTCAGTGTCCAGCTTTCACTTCCAAATGTAAGCACAGGTCGTATCAATGCTTTGTAAAGTGTGAGTTTACACGACCGCGAAAGATGTTTTGATCGCAGAAGTTTTGAGTATGCGTAGAAAACTCTGTATGCGGCAGAGACACGGGCTTTGATATCTGCCTGCATGTCATTTGACGATGTTATTACAGACCCGAGGTATTTGAAGTTTTCCACGCGTTCCACTTCATAGTCGCCAGTATCCAGATTTCCGGGAGGTATGTTCTTAGATGTTGTTAACACTTTAGTTTTGCTGGTGTTGATGCATAATCCAAGCCGTTTAGCATTTCTTTCAAGCTGAGAGAGACTATCCTTAATATCGCTTGTTCTACGTCCGAGAAGCACAATATCATCTGCGTAGCCAAGAACTTGACTAGATTTGTTATATATGCAGTTTTGTGTCTCAATTCGGCTTTTTCTTATCGCGTACTCCAGCGCCAAATTAAATAGTACGGGCGCGAGTGCATCACCTTGTCGAACACCTGATGTTATATCGAAAGGATCAGAAACTGACCCTTCGATTACTATTCTACAATTTGATCCCGATGTTGTGAGTTTACACAGAGAAACAAGTTTCTCTGGGATACCAAGGCATATGAGTGCGGACCAGAGGTTGTCGCGGATGATACTATCATATGCTTGCCTGAAATCAACGTAGAGCTGGTGAATGCTGATGTTGTACTCCCAACATTTTTCCAGAATCATCCTTAATGTAAAACATTGATCTGTGGTTGAGCGGTTGGGACGAAAACCACACTGATAGTCACCGATGATAGATTCGGCGAACGGGATGAGTCGAGCAAGTACAACATTAGCTAGTATTTTATATGCAGTGTTCAACAGTGCGATGCCACGATAATTTTCACACTTTAAACGGTCACCTTTCTTATGTAGCGGAACAATGAGAGCTGTTTTCCATTCATCAGGTAGTTCTTCTTGGTCCCAGATTGCAAGAATCAGATCGTATATACGTGAGACCAGAGCTGCTCCTCCATTTTTCAGAAGTTCTGCGGGAATTCCATCGAAACCTGGTGATTTGCCATTTTTCAGTTTTTTAATGGCAGCTTCCACTTCTTCTATTGCTGGGTAAGGGACAAAAATCTCTTCAGTTGATGGAGCAATTGCTCGAATAGGATGAACTTCGTTCGTCCTATTCAGTAGGTCTTGAAAGTGGGATCGCCACACTGCCAGCACATCACGTTCACTTGTTGTAAGTTCATTATTTACATTTTTGATGGCTGTAGATCTTGGGTGGAAATCTTTGGTCAGATTTCGTGCATTGGCAAAGCACTCTTTTGAATTTCCGTTGGCCGCATGTTGGTTGATGTTTTCGATGCAGCTCTTCATGTGTTCGCGTTTCTTTTTACGTAGAAGTTTTGCTGAGGTTTTCCTGGCGCATAGATAATCAGCTTGGGAGCTTCGGGTGTTCCTTGTTAACCATTTTTCTCGCAGTTTTTGTTTATTTTCAACGGATTGGCGGCACTCGTCGTCAAACCATTCGTTGTGTGATTTCGGTGGTCGTTTTCCGATTGTAGTTTGTGCTGCGGCTATAATGGTTGATTGAAGCGTTTGCCATTCTTCTTGTATGTTTAATGGCATCTCAGAAGAGATGTCATGCTCTTCTATGTTTTGTGTTATTATTTCCTGATATCTATTCAGCGTTTCCGGATGTTTAAATGCTTCGACATTCCAGCGCACGGTCTTTTTTGCTTGTCTGTTAAATGTGGATGACAACTTGCACTTGTACTTAAAGATGACAAGCATATGATCGGTGTCCATATCAGCACCTCTGTATGATCGAACGTCAGTTATACTTGTAGAGTGTCTCTTAGAGATCATGACGTGATCGATTTGATTTTCCGTTCTTCCGTCATTTGATTTCCACGTTGCCTTGTGAATTCTCTTGTGAGGGAAGAAAGTGCTGGAAATTACTAGATTATACATCATAGCCAGCTCGGCTGCGCGAAAACCGTTATTGTTGCTGGTATGATGCAAGCTGTTAGGGCCGATATGTGTTTTAAGTTCTGCAATCCTACCGATTTGAGCATTAAAGTCACCTACCACGATTTTTATATCGTGCCGCGGGATGTTATTGATGACTTCCTCGAGTTCTAGGAAGAACAGGTCTTTAATATCATCTGCTTTATCTTCAGTAGGTGCATGAACATTGACGATCGTTACATTGAATTTTTGCGTGCGGATTCTCAGTGTGCATAACCGCATATTAATAGGGCAGAAGTCGATAACATGCTGATTCACGCGACGGTGTATAAGAAAGCTAACTCCAAATTCTCCTCCGTTTTGATGACCGCAATAATACAGAGTGTATCCTTTCGCTGTTTCATGGATTCCACTGCCTGGCCATCTTAGTTCTTGTAATGCCACTATATCCAGTGTGTAGCTCTCGACTTGTTGAGTGAGTTTTAGGAGATCTCCTGGTCTTCTGAGGCTAAGCACGTTCCAGGTTCCCATTTTTAAATCGTAGTCCGGGTACAGTTTCCGAGGTCGTTCCAATAATGAATCCGAGATATTCCGAGGCCTGTGTACAGAATTCATGACAATAATTTTTTTACGGAAATGGGGTGTTAGCCCTTCGCCCAACCCAAATTTTCGTGAATGGGTTCGTTCTGCATCTTAAGGTCACCAGAAACAACCTTTTTACACGTTTATATAGCGAGCCGCTTGATCCAAGACAGACGCCCACTGAAAGCCGCCCCTAGCATGGAGAACAGACGCTTTCTACACATTTATATAGCGAGCCGCTTGATCCAAGACAGACGCCCGCTTCCAAAGGCTCTGATACTTTAAATTGAACCAACGAAGGATCATTTATCAAAAACAAATCGAGCAAGTTACTGCTTTGGCCAAGAATGTCAGGAACTCTGGTAGGCTGATCTATTATCTGAGTGAAATTATGATAAAGAGCAAAAAGTTCAGCTTCTTTACCTAATTCATCAGTTTTAGAGCTATGTGTAAGCCATTCTTTATTATGAACATTGAAATCACCAAGAACTATAATTTTAGCGTTAGGATATACAGTCAACCTATCTATCTTTTCAGAAAGGTCATGAAATAAATTTATGTTCTCCGGTTAGTTGGGCGAGCGATACAATCCAAAGACAAACAGAGTTTCATTAGAGCAGGCAATCTTAATGGAAACCATATTATGAAATTTTGAATTCAATTCAAAATTATTTATTCTCACATATGGTACAGAATTTCTAATGAACGCACAAACACCATGCTTCAGGTAGAATGAAGATTCAAGCTCATAGTTAGGACAAACATATTTAGTTTTGTCTAACGATACAGCTCTCGCGCTGATAATCGTTTCCGTTAAAAAAAGAATATCAGGCTTAAGATTCTCAAGATAGAGGTGCACTGCATTTAGATTGACGTTCAATCCTCTTATATTAGCAAAATCGATAGGCAAGTTGGCGATTTTAAATTATAGTTAAATCTCAAAATAAATCGAAAAAACAATCCTCAAAATAAATTCCAACAAACAACCAAATAAAAGATCAAAATTGATATCTAAATTGACAACTTTAACAGCTGGATAACTTGATCCTAAGTCTAAGTTTAACTATCAAAATTGTCAATCCAAACAAATGATAATTAGTTAATGGTTCAAAGACATCAACAATGGTGCAACAAATCAACAACAAACAACAATAAACAATTGTTGTATCTTACCGTCTACGAATATTTCGAATTGTTTATTATATTATGTTTACAATAAACAATTCAAATTCAACAGATTATGTATAATAATTATATACTAAATTGTTAATATATGAATAAGATTAAATAAGATATTAAAAAGCACAAAGCAGGTAACGATTCCTATTTGTTCCGTATCCAATTTGATTAGTAACGTCTATCTTCTATTGCCAGAAGTATATGATATCTCACGTTCATATGACAATAGCAGGGGCTGGAGTAGGTGGGGTTGTCAAACTCGTAGAGCAAATATTAAAAAAACAATAAAAGTCAACAATAAATGATCCCTGGTGCGATACAACAAATCGATGGAAATATTGCTGTCATCAAAACCAAATTGGCAAATATTTTGACACAATTCACATCAATACCGGAGGTAATATTCAATTTCATTCAAAGTGATGCATTTGCAACTTCAACTTATAGCGTTTTCGATTCTACAAAAAAATGTGGCTTTTTTTGCACTTTTTTTTCATGTCACATTTTTTCTGTTCGATTCTCGAAAAAATGTTGACCGGAAAAAAATTTGCGTTTCTCGATTTGGATGCAAGTTTCAAACTTTTTGAGGGCAATTATATTGCATTTTTTGACTTTTTCTCAAGAGACGGTGCAAGAATGTTGCCTTGTTTAATTTATAAATATATTATAAACAATAAAAAAAAAATATTTTTAATGATGAATTTTTCTTAAATAAAAATAATTAAATAGTGAAAAATAATAACATACATTAAAAAATTCCTTTCCTTTATTTTGTTAAACAAATTTGACAGATCTAAGAAATGTGACTTTTTTCTGTTCGATTCTCAAGTATTTTAAGGGCAAAACTGAAAAAATAAATGCAAAACTACAAAAAATGCAAAACTGAAAAAGTTTTGCCCGCTCTGAGGTCAAAACTTAAATCGAGAAACGAAAACGCTATTAGTTTCACTGACGCCGAAATTCATAATGGCTGCAAGTGTAAAACCATCGAAAATGATAGTCTTTGAAATGGAAGTTTTTAAATGGAAACCGACACATATTGGTCAATGGTCACATACCATATATGATATGGTAACACATTTATTTGACAAGAAAACTAACTCACGTTTGGTAATAACTCAAAAAATAAGCAGTCGATAATTTATTGAATTTTTTTGGGGAACTATTTCAATCTTTTTCGAGTTTTCTAAATCAAACTCGATTCCTTAAAAAAAACTTTTGTTTTACTATCTCCTTATCTATGTTTATAAAATACAGATAAAAGCAAAAACATATTTTAAATTTTTTTGTTTTCGGAAAGCGTGGACAAATACATTTTACAACTGTAGAAAATTTCAAGTTGATAGAACTAACATTTTGTGAGAAAATCGATTATGTAGAAATTCGGACGGACACCGAAGTCTCACCAATATGTTACCGTTTTATGTATGGAACCCTAAAAAACTAAGTTTAAGAATGAAAGGTAAGCTTGTTAGTTTAAACATAAGACAAATCAACAAATAATAGGGAATAAATTGGTGAGCAGATCATAGATATCTAGCTATTAAGTTCAGAACAACACTAATTTTGAATATCTATTTAAATATCTAAAGGAGTTTTAGAGAAAAAGAAAAATTATTTCGAATTGCGAAATTCAAGTTATTTCCAATATGTACTTAATTAAGCTTAATTGCTCACAAAAAAAAAATCATCCAAATTAAAATTCCCCTAATGAATTGTCTATATTTCCTAACCAAAATATAGCAATAAATTGACCTTGCGTCAGATATTAGTTTCACATTCATTGACAACAATCAATAATGACTCAACCCTCGTGACTTAGGATGTTGATTAGAATTTTGACTTAAGATGTTGACGAAATATTCTCTCATCCTATTTCCTATGAATTCATACATAGTAATAATTCAAGAGCTAGTGAACCTTTTGGGTAACGGTCGTTCTGTAAGGCTAGCATTGTTTTTAGTGATAAGTCATGAAATATGAAGTACGGAAACCACCACTAGGTAGGCATCAGCCGTGCACAAGTGTCTGCCAGGCGAATCGAAAGGTGTTCCAACCTGCCGGCCGGCTGTCACAACCGACGAAATCTAGAAAACCGCTGAACGGATTTCAAAAATGTTTGTTTCTAAAAATAAGTTTACTCAATGGAAAGAGCTGAAAGGACGATGTGTTCGATAACTTTACCGGAAGTGTGTCAAAAAAATCGTCAAATGTGTTAAAAGAAAGATTTTTATTTATTTTCCCAATTTTTTGGAAAAATTTAAAATTAATTATTTGTATGACCTGAAATTTTATTATTATTATTGAGAATTATGGCATTATAAGTTTGTCAAAAAATGTTGTCAAGTGTGTCAAGAGAAAGATTTTACTTCGGTTTATTTATTTTTTTACCCAATTTTTTGGAAAAAATAAAATTAATCATTTGTTTGACATGCAATTTTATTATAAGTTTGTCAAAAAAGTTGTTTTCAAGTGTGTCAAAAGAAAGATTTTCATTTCTTTTTTTAGAAAATAATAAAATTAGTTATTTGTATAAAATGAAATGTAATGAACATGATATTATTATTATTGAGAATTTTATTGCATTATAAGTTTGTCATAAAAATATATTCAAGTACGCCAAAAAAATTAGCTGTTTGTATTACGTAAATGTGGCATGGAAAATTTTTGAACTTCCTATAGTTTTTGAAATATTTTTTGAATTTTAAAAAAAGTTTCTATTTTTGATTTTGTAATAATTTTTGCAATATTTTTAGAATTTTTTGAAAAAGTTTTAAATTTTGATATTGTTATAATTTTTGCAATATTTGTAGAATTTTGGAAAAAGTTTCAATTTTTGAATTTTAAGAATTTTTGGAATATTATTAGAATTTAGAAAAAGTTTAAATATTTGATTTTATTTTAATTTTTGGAATATATTTAGATTTTAGAATTTTGAAAAAAGTTTGATTTTAATTAATTTTTACAATATTATTGGAATCTTGAAAAAAATATGAATTTGTGATTTTGAAATATTTTCTCGAAACGCTAAATGGAGAGGTTTGCTGATTGTATTATCTTTTCACTAAATTATGTTAATTTATGATCTGGAGACACTTGACGATTTTTTGACCCACTTCCGGTAAAGTTATCGAACACATCGTCCTTTCAGCTCTTCCCACTAAGTAAACTTATTTTTAGAAACAAACATTTTTGAAATCCGTTCAGCGGTTTTCTAGATTTCGTCGGTTGTGACGGCCGGCCGGCAGGTTGCAACACCTTTCGATTCGCCTGGCAGACACTTGTGCACAGCTGTTGCCATGCCCGGTGGTGATTTCCGTACTTCATATTTCATAACTTATCACTAAAAAAATTCTAGCCTTACAGAACGACCGTTACCCAAAGGGTTCACTAACTCTCAGTCTATAATGTCTAGAAATTTAATGCAAAAAATCCCAAAACAAAATGCAGTTTCCAATATGTAATCATAAATGAAAGATTCAACTTAAGTAAATATGAAAACGATGTGTTGAAACTACATAATCTGAACATGAAAATTAAAATATCGCTCGTCGTCGCCGCTGTGGCTAAGTTGTGTAAGATACACGGGATTTGAACAGGTGTTTCTGATGATGTGAGTTCGAATTCTTGCACGAAACGGAAGATCACCCCTCATACACGGAAACCGGGAGAATGAGCGGCCTCGTAAACAAGTCGGGAGGATACAATTTCTGTTAATAGTTTTAATAGTGTCGTTTTTATTGCTTATGAAAACAGGATATTATTGACTACTGTTACAAGTGGTTAGTGATACAGATGACATTTAAGAAATAACTGAAGTGCAATTCTCGGGAAGTATACGAATATTATCCTTTTCGCAATAATTTCTAGCATAAGTGAAGTTTTTGACAAAACCACCTTCGGCTTACTTCTTACTGGCATACAGAGGCACGAGGTGAAAAAACAATCCTTTACTGGATGTTATAAGTTCGATGTCAAACGAATGACAAGACCCCATCCTGAAAAAACAATCGGTTTGCACACTCTAATTTTGTGTCAATTGAACATTGATTCGGCTTGAAAAACGTATAATAAAAGTATTGCATTCTTAATTCAAAAGTGAAATTCTTACCCCCTCTTTTTGGTATTTCTCGACGTTTTAGGACCTGCTGATTCTAAAAAGGCAAAAAAATGTATGTCTGTCTGCCGACCGGCCGTCACAACCGTCGTTACAGAGAAAACCGCTGTAGCGATTTCAAAAAGTCTCTATTTTTAGGGTTCCGTACAAAGTTCCGTAAAAAGTAAAAAACGGTACCCTATTGGTGAGACTTTGGTGTCCGTCCGAATTTCTACATAAACAATTTACTCACAAACTATAAGCGCTATCAACTTGAAATTTTCTACAGTTATTAAATGTGTTGTGCCACACCTGATGATAACAAAAAATTTCAAATATTTGTTTTTATCTATATTTTATGGACATAGATAAGGAGCGAGTAAAACAAAAGTTATTTTTAAGGAATCGAGTTTGGTCTAGAAAAATCGAAAGAAATGGAAGTATTTCAAAAGAAATTTTCATTGAATTTTCGACTGCTTATAGTTTTTGAGTTATTACCAAAAACGAGTGTTTTTTTTACCCCCACCTTAATTTCGAGCATTACAAAAGAAAAAATTTAAAAAAATTCATGGGTGTATGGATTTTGCTAAATCGAAACCAAAATTGTTTTTTGGTTGTTATAATTTCAAATGTTCATTAGAGGGGGTTTAAAGTAGAAATTTTGAAAAAAAATTATTTTTGATCATGGCATGTAGGGTGTCATATGAAAGGTGATTTTTTTGTAGTGCAAAAGAGTTTTTTTTTGTAATTTTCGAAAGCACAGTTTTCGATTTATTTTCAAAAATGTAAAATTTTTTTTGTCCCCCCCCCCTTAACTTCAAACAATACAAAAGAAAAAATTTAAAAAAATTCATGGGTGTAGGGATTTTGGTAAATCGAAACTAAAATTTTTTTGGTTGTTATAATTTCAAATGTTTATTAGAGGGGGTTTAAAGCAGAAATTTTGAAATTTTGATTTTTAATCATGGCATGTAATTTTTTTTGTAGTGCAAAACAGTTTTTTTTTTCTAATTTTTGAAAGCACAGTTTTCGACTTATTTTAAAAAATGTAAAATTTTTGTTTGTCTATTTTCCAAGAATAATGCAAAAGAAAAAATTAAAATTTAAAAAAATTCACGGGTGCAGGGATTTTGCTAAATCGATTCTAAAATTTTTTTACTATTTATAATTTCAAACAAACGTGAAACTATACTAACAAAAACTGTTTTTTTATTTAAATATTATATACACGGAACCCTCAGCGAGCGAATTGTATTTGCACTTGCCTGACTTTTTTGTTTATTTTTTAACCAATTTTTTTGGGAAACATAAAACGGGAAACATTTTCGATTAGAAACATTTATCTAATAAAATTAATTATCTGTATGACATGAAATGTAATTGAACATGAAATGGGACATGAAATTTATGGTTCTGGCAAGACGTGCAGGTTCAAGGGCATATGAAAAAAAAAACAAATGGTAAAGGTTAAAAGTACAAAATAGGATGATTTCATAAAATAGGATAAAGACTTTCTGTTCAAAACGACGAAACAGACCATCATTGAGTGGGAGTGAATTTGACTCGGACTCGGATAGAAAATTTCTATAAAGCAGACCTCTCAAGACTATTGGCTCAGTACAAAAATATCTCCAGCTCCTGAATATGAGGATGACATAAAGCATCCGGACGACTTAGCATCCCAGACGAACACGCCAGACGATGAAACATGGTCTCCTTCAAAATGAAGATTAAAAAAACTCTACTATCAATAATACACATAATATAACACCTTATACAAATGAACAATTAAAAAAGAATAACTTCCAAGACAAAATAAATTTAATTTCATATCCAAATCAGGTGTATTTATTTTGATTTAACAAAAAACTATCAACTTTTCTTTATGGTATTTCCGGTTTGACAAAATTGTTTTTTTATTTATTTTATTATTTTGTTTTCAAGATTTTTTATATTGAATGAATATATATTATTTATATATATAAAAAAATTATACCAAAGAATTCTATTTTCGTTAATGACAGAGCAAAGTTTATTTTTAATTAAATTTAAGAAAAACTGAACCACGAAAAAAGATCGAACCAGTTGAGCTGATCTGCTATTTCGAAAGATTTTCCGATTTGTTGTTATTATTTTATCGATCTCTATCTCTTTCGTTTGTTTTCACACGAATTACGAAAATTGAATTTATATTTTCTTAACATAATAAATAAAAAAAGCATTGTATTGCTGATCGATGGTTAATTTTCTTAATCTTTTTTATAGATGAATTTGAAGGTCATGTGAATTTTGAAAAGATACACAAAAATTATTATACACAAAAGAGAAGAGTTTCTGGCACGGTGAGATGAATAGTAAACAAAAATAATATTGTTTTTATATAGGGCAGTGTTACAGTTTGCTAGCACATATTTTTTAATGAGCATTTTCAAGAAGGGCAGCTGCTCCAAGATGTGCACAACCTTTTTGGAGTTAATATTCTTATACCTTACCGACTCTTATTCAGTTACGTGCAGAAAAAACAGAGCTGCCTTATGCTTACAGCGAGATAAACAAATACATATGGTCCTTCGAGCCGGATGTTGACGAAACAGTTTTACTTAAAACAAAACCAAAGAATGGGCAATTCCGTTAAAGCAACCATCTATAAAATTAATAACGACCGTAGGACATAATACAGTGTTAAACCAATTTTATCCGCACATTTAATTTTACCAACTGATGGTAACGCCTACTGGCTAACATCTTTTAGGTAGATTTTATATAAAAATCTACCTATTGTAATGTGCCTCATCTCGGAAAAATTTTTGTGCCAAACGACTATATATGATAAGCGGAGACGAATAAAAAAAAAATTATATATATGTAAATATATATATATATATATATATATATATATATATATATATATATATATATATATATATATATATATATATATATATATATATATATATATATATATATATATATATACATATATATATATATATATATATATATATATATATATATATATATATATATATATATATATATATATATATATATATATATATATATCTCATGTTAAGTCAAAGAGGCTTAAGTCAAAAACCTAAAACTTTTCAGTATGCACAATCAAAAGTTTAAAAAATTGCCTTTGCAGTATCACATAACTTAAACCTATGTTAGTCTTTTTACAACTTTCTTACTTAAAATATTCAAAAAATGTCGCATTTGGAGCTATAAAATTGTTTTATATAGGTTTTTTATGTACTTAAGTCCTATAGACCTTTGACTTAAGTCCTTAAGTTAAGTACTTAAGTCTTTTAAACTGATAGGCTAAGACTTAAGCCTAATTTAACAAAGCGTATGTATGGATTTAAGTCCTATAGACCTTTGACTTAAGTCCTTGAAAATGTGACTTAAGTCTTTTAAACTGATAGGCTAAGACTTAAGCCTAATTTAACAAAACTAAAGATGACTTGAGACTTCTGGACCACAATTACTTACATAAGTCCATTTTATTTTCGATATAACTTCAAATATAAATTTTTCTGACGTGCCGTCTGTACCATTAAAAATAGCAGATTTTTTTGATCAAAATGGATTTAAAACAATCGATTTGTCAAAAACTTGACTTAAGCCTGTTTGACCTAACTTGAGATATATATATATATATATATATATATATATATATATATATATATATATATATATATATATATATATATATATATATATATATATATATATATATATATATATATATATATATATATATATATATATATATATATATATATATATATATATATATATTAGGGTGTCCCAAGACATTGAGAACAAAAATTTTTTTGCAAAATTTTATACGCATACCCGCTAAATTTTTTCCAATTGACCTTAAAAACTTAAATTAAAAGTTTTACTGCGATTGGATGACGATAACCCGTGCCGACTTGAAGTTGAACTTTAACATACGAGCTTTTACTGCGATTATGGTGTAATTATTTAAGAAATTATTTTACTCTCATTAAATAAAACGCCAATGAATTAGAAAAAAATATTGCTTCGGTCTGAAAGTCCTAAGTATTACATTCTCGAGCCAAAAATGAAATTCTCACCCCATTTATCGGCATTTCTCGACGTTTTAGGACTTACGGATTCTAAAAAAAAAACTGTATGTCTGTCTGCCGTCACAACCGACGAAATCTAGAAAACCGCTGGAAGGAATCTCAAAAATTTTTGTTTCTAAAAATAGGGTTACTCAATTGTAAGAGCCAAAAGGACGTTCGATAACTGTACGGGAAGTGTGTCAAAAAAAATCGTCAAGTGTGTTAAAACAAGGAAATTTGCCTATTTTTCGCTTAAAAACGTTCATTTTAAGTAATTACGAATAGGAACATTGAATTTGGAGAAATTTTAGAGGTCGGTATTGGTATGTGAAACCAAAATCTAGATTATTGTATTATAAGTTTGTCAAAAAAATGTTGTCAAGTATTTCAAAAGAATGATTTTCATTTTACTTAATTTTTTGGAACAATATGAAATTAATTATTTGTTTGACATGAAATGTTATCGAACATGAAATTGGACATGGAAATTTTTGATTTTGTTATAATTTTTGGAATATTTTAAAAATTTTAAAAAGCTAAATGGAGAGATTTTTGAGTAGTTTGCTGGGTGTTTCATCTTTTCACTAAGTTATATTAATTTATGATCTGTTATAATTTTCCGGCACTTATTAATATTTCGTGTTAGTTTTGTAATAAATTTCTAAACAGAAATAAAAAAATATTTATACTTTAACAAAGAGTTTTATGTTTGATATACATCGCTGCCCAAAACTAAAAGCAATGTCCTCATAAAAGTTTTTTGCCGAAAACTATATCAAAATCCTTAACCCAGACCGAAGTCTTGATATCTCAGAGCTTGAGATTTCAGTCCCTCCATATTTTAATATTATTTTTCATTACAACAACTATTACTTAGTATGTTTTCTTTTCAATGTTTGCTGTTTACAGTCCGGAAATAACATCTTGTGCTTTTGTAAGCAACATAACAAATATTGCCTCAATTGTAATTAAACAATGAAAGTCCTGCATTAGTTAGACCGCTCTTTCAGCTGTATCTGAATGATACAGCTGAAATGCTTTAGGCATTGATATCTCCTTTTTAATTATCATTTCTATTATTATTTAATCTACTCTCAATTTATCAATTTTGGAAACAGGCACCATTCTACCTTTTCTCTATAGCATTCTATTTTATGGAGATGGTTTTTTTGCCAATGACCTCTAATTTTTTGAAAAAATGGAATGTCCGGGCTTTTTATAGGCACTTGTTTTATTTTGACTTCAAAAAGACTTTTTAACACCAGCTCGTACATGTGATGGTTGCAAGCGAAAATAAGTTTTTCTATATTGATTTTTTTCAACGCGCACACATACGATGTGTTTTCGAAGCAGTTATAGCACTTTATTTTGCACTTTGTCTTGAGTTTTCAATCTAAAATAACATTCCAAACGTGTCTATAGAATTATTCAGTTTTGGCACAACAATTGTTCTTTGTTTTCGTATGAAATGTATTATATTAAAAAACGATATATTATACAACAATACTATACGAGAGCTTGTCCATTTGAAGGAAGTTTTGGGTTACCTTTTAGGTATATTTTTTGTTTAGAACTACGTAGTTCGACAGACATATTTATTTTTCAAGAAAAATTCGTATAACCGACAAGACATTTAGATATTACTAGGTCATTCAATAAGTCCGTAGGATGACACATAGATGGCGTTACTAGAATTTTTCTATATGATTTTCATTTAGTACTAACCTTCAAACGATACGTGTATAAATTTGACAGCAATCTGACTATTTATTCGTGAGTTATAGCATTTTGTGTGAAGCAACTTTTGTTTTTGAAAAAAAAAATGGAAAAAAGTGAATTTCGAATTTTAATAAAGCATTGCTTTTTGATGAAAAAAAATACAGTGGAAACCAAACAATGGCTTGATAAACATTATCCAAACTCTGCTCCATCGAGACAAATGGTAGAGAAGTGGATGGCTGAATTTAAATGTGGTCGTACCAGCACAAAAGATGCAGAGCGCAGTGGACGCCCAAACGAGGCTGTTATTCCAGAAAACATAAAAAAAATCCACAAATTGGTTATGAACGATCGCAAATTGAAGGTGCACGAAATAGCTGACATTGTAAAGGTAGCAGATGGTAATGTTTTTACCATTTTAGATGAACATTTGGGTATGCGAAAGCTCTGTGCAAATTGGGTGCCGCGTGAGCTCACAGTCGACCAAAAACAACAACGTATCGATGCTTCGGAGGAGTCTTTGGCACTGTTAAACCGCAATAAAAGGGAATTCTATCGTAGATATGTGACAATGGATGAGACATGGCTTCACAATTACACTCCAGAATCCAAAAGACAGTCAGCTGAGTGGACAGCAGTCGACGAACCGAATCCAAAGCGAGCAAAGACGCAACAGTCGGCCGGTAAGGTGATGGCGTCTGTATTTTGGGATACGAACGGAATAATATTCATCGACTATCTCCAAAAAGGAACCACCATCAACAGCGAGTATTACTGTGAACTTTTGGATCGATTGAAGGCTGAAATCGCAAAGAAACGGCCACATTTGCAAAAGAAAAAAGTGATGTTTCACCAAGATAATGCACCGTGTCACAGATCGATGAAAACGATGGCAAAATTGAATGAATTGGGCTTTGAATTGCTTACCCATCCCACCATATTCTCCAGATTTAGCCCCCAGCGACTTTTTCCTGTTTTCAGATCTCAAGAGAATGCTTGCTGGAAAGAAATTTAAGTCCAATGATGAAGTAATCGCTGAAACTGAGGCCTATTTTGACGAGAAAGAGAAATCGTACTATAAAAGTGGTATAGAAAAGTTGGAAAATCGCTATACTCGTTGTATCGCCCTCGAAGGCAACTATGTTGAATAAAAAAATCGAGTTTTGTCAAAATGTTGTTTTTTTCTTACTTATCCTACGGACTTATTGAACGACCTGTTATAAGCACATGAAAACAGGTATGCGCGCTATAGCGCACAATCAAGTATTGAAATGTTTAGGTGCAAGTCGGCACGGGTTACTGTTATTTAAATTGCATGAAATTTTATTTACAGTTGTTTTGACATAAAAGGAAAAAAATTAAAGGGTATACGTTAAAAAAAACAATTTTAATTTTTCTGGGACACCCTAATATATATATATATATATATATATATATATATATATATATATATATATATATATATATATATATATATATATATATATATATATATATATATATATATATATATATATATATATATATATATATATATATATATATATATATATATATATATATATATATATATATATATATATATATATATATATCAACCGGCACTTCACGGTCGCATTTGTGGAGCCAGATCAAAAAACTTTTCTTAAAAATGTGTGTTTTATTAATATCTTGGACAAGTTCGTACATCAGAAAAATCTGACACATGGTTAAGGAACAAGAGGCTTTATACTAGAAAAAGAAAATAGTTTTTTAAATCCGTTATAACGGCCTTTTGGATACTAATATTTTTTAAAACTTCATAAATTTAGAATCTGTGGTAACATTTTAATCCGTTTCTTATAAATATAAACCTCTGCAGTTAGAGGTTTTTGACTTGTTAGCTTCAACAAAAAAGTTTGCAACAATCCATAACTACAATTTCCAAAAACCTTATAACAGACTGAATATGATATAGAGCAGGTTTGTGTCATAAATTGTCACACGTTCTGTGGTAGATTTGATATTTGTTTGTTGCAAAATTGGATAGATGTAGTTTTGCTTATATGTAGCTAATTTTTTTTAAAATTTGTTCGATATCTGTTTGTAATTAGTTTGTTTTGTTTAAACTAATCTGATACATCAGATTCTACTGGCACACAAAACTGTCTGATCTCGAAATCTACCTATTTCTAGCGGATATACGGGCCACTTGGACTTTTTTTTATTTTTCGTGGTGTTTTGTATATTAAATATTATATTTTAAGGGTCTTGTAAATTTACTGGTTAATTTAATTTTACGTAATTGTAATAAGAAAAAAATCCTAATTAACAAAATCATTTAACCGAATTTATTAAATGGGATTTAGTTTAATTTACCTGGCACTTACGCAAATTATCTAAATTAAATTGTTAATTTAATGTGCGAAATATTGATATGAAATATCAATGATATGTTATATTGATTGATGAAAAAAAAATATTTATGATTTTACGTCTTTGTTATTTCCGGTAAAGACTATGCGAAAAAATGCCAACAAATGCCAATTTATATTACATATTTACAGTCAATTAAGTAATCAGGGAAATAGATATTTATAAATTGAAATAATTCTTCATAGCCAAATGACAATTTATTAATGGGATGATATTGGCTGGCCAAGTTGTTGTCATCAAATCATCATCGTCATTAAAATGTTTTAGTTATTTCAATATAATTTTTAATTTTTGTAAATTGCTAAAATTATTATAAAAATATGTATGTATTGGACGCAACCGAGAAATAAGCTATAAAATGTGTTGTAAACAAATGAAAACAGATTGAAAAATTATTTATAAATTTTTTAATAAAAGAAAATATTAATAATATAAACAATTTTACATATGATCCCATGAGTGCACACAACCAATATCAAATGATGAGATCGTTTTCACAGATAAAGCAGTTGAATTTTGCTGAATTGTTTCTAATATGGTTAAAATAGAGAAGGTTGTAAGGAGTCAATGGAACTTATTTCGAGTCCGCGCCGCTGATAAACATGAGTCGTGGTGAGTATCATTTGCTTCCTACATTTGTTGTTTTGCTACTTTTATGCGTTTCCCGCACCTTAATTAAACATTCTGAATGTTTATCGAGAGAAAATGGTTAAAATGATGTTTGTACATATTAGCGTACTTGAGTATGCCATTTTCGAGACGTCTTTTTGAAGTAGAGAGTATGTTTCACAGAAAATTAAAATGAAAGCGATCATTTTTATGTGTCACCCAAATACATAATTTTCTTTTTAGGATTTCATGAACCCTTTTTATAAAGATTGTAGTTCTAATAAAATAATACCGCCTCCGAAAGTACACGAGCTGGTGGAGTTTGTCAACAGGAAGAGCCATCGTCACAAAAAGAAACGTCTTCCACATTATTAACAGAGGACTATATTAAGTTAGATACAGATTTTCAATCAATCGTCCATTGATACAAATCACCAGAAGTGGTCGGTATAGTATACGACCCAGCCTTATTTCAAAAGGGCAGTGTAACCATTACCATACCCTATTTCTATGGAGTTTGACACTTCAACGGATTATAATGTAATAGAGAATAGCCAAGGCCGTTATTTTTTCCGAAAGCAGGTGAGAAAGATGTTGCCCATTTTATGCATTTTATTACTATGACTCACTGTCAGAGTAATAAAATGCAATGGGATTTCTTTGTGCGTACATCGTACTAATGGAATGCTTTGCCCGAATCAATAGTGTCGAGTATCTTCAATCCACAAAGATTTAAAAAAAGCGTCTACCAACACCTCAAGACGAATGTTGTTGTGGGACCTAGGTCTTAAAATGTATCTATGTGTTGTTGTGACACATTTTGTAATTCCTACTACACAACACTTTTTATTAAAAAAAAAAACTAAAATCTTATAGACGATGGAAATAGGAATCTAGAATCTTATACCGATAGGTTTCCCACAATAATAGCCTATTTGTAATATAGACAACACGCATACAGAACGGCAAGATACACGACTACCGAGCTGTTTGAGTTAACGTATGAACTGAATAAAGTTGATGGTGGACACCGTTGGTACTTGGTGGAACATAATTAATAATTTAAAAAAATATTTCAATTGAAACACTTGTCTTTTCCAGTTTTATATAAGCTCCTGCAGAAAGCATAACAGCTGAAATTAATCGATCTACTTATTTACTATAAAAAATAAAATTCAACTTTAGAAAAAGGCAAGTGTTTTAATTGAAATTTTTTTTAAAAGTATGAACTGAAGAATGTTGTAGATAAGAAGGATATTACTGTGTTTGCTTTCTTGGGCATTGAGAGAGCCTTTGACAACACCTCACCGTTGAGAGACAATGATGTTGAAAGCATTACGACAAGATTAATGTGTCAGATGGTAAGAGTTAGAATAGTAATTTTGGGCATAAGCTGTTAGGGCTAGCTTAACTGATAGAACCATTTCAATTTATTATCTCGTCAATTAATTGAACTCGTCATGTCAGTCAAATCAAGTCTCATCTCAACTCTATTTCGAAATACATATTACATATGTATTTTCTTCATCTCAATAGTGAACAGTGTTCAATCCTGAATAACCTTCGTTTATATAATAGAAATAGAATTAAATGATAAATCTAATAAGTTCACACTTCAAACGTCAAACTGTCATTCATAAAAATTATGTCAATCTTTACAAATTGAACATTTTAACTTAAACTAAAAGTTGAAAAATTTTTGGATACCACACTAAGAAGCCAACACTATGTAGATCAAATTATATAAAATATGACTGGCTAAAGATTTTTCAAAATCCCCGAGATCTATGCAAAAAATATAAAATTACTAAAAATAAAACAGATTTCTGCTTCCTAACGAGGCTTAATCTGTACCCTAAAATCCACAAAATTGTTACCCAGAAATGTTTAAGCGAAAATTTCTAAAGAAATTTATTTACCTGAATAGAAAGAATTAAATCCTTATTATCCTTTTCTTTAATTTTGGAAAAATTAATATTTTCTTAAAATAATTAATTAAAATTTTATGCATAAACGTTTAAAAAAAATCAAACTTTTTTTTTAAATCAAATTTTAATTAAAATTATCTCACATAAATTTAAAAATTATTCACTATATTACACAATCACTTATTTTTTTTTACTTTTTTCTTAATTTTTAATTAGAATTTTCGTTTTCTTATAAATTTTTTTTATTTTCTTATGTATTTATAAAAGAAAATTAAATATATTTTTTTTTCTTTTTTCTATTTTCGGTACTTTGTGTTTCGAGTCGGAGTTTAGTCGAGGTACTAAAATTATAAATTTAAAAATTTCAAAAAAAAATTTTTTTTCTTTAAAGTTAATAAGAAAAAAAAAATTTAAATATATAAATAAATATAACGACACAATATATGTGATCATTTGATAAAATAAAATGAAAACAAAACAGAGAAAACTTCACAATAATATGATCGTGATTAATATGACGAATATTTTATAAAAATAATAATAATAGAATATGTGGTGTAGTGCGGATATGCGATTTTTTTTAAAGAGGAGAATTTTTTTGTAATGAGTTAGTTGACGAATTGTATATGTGTATTGAAAGGTAATGGAACTAATTAACCCGCGCCTTCTGACTAAATAGTAGGTAAACGGTAGGTAATAAGTCTGAGCAATTCCACGTCACCGCAACAGCATTTGTTCTAGCATTCGGACTGACCCCCTCCGATTTCGATGAAATTTCATACACAGATAGCCATAAGCCAGTGACAAAATAAAAATACCGTTTCTTTCGAAAAATGAAATTTCGCTCTGGGGATGACACAGTGTGGCGGCAAAGTTTTACGGGTTGGCGAAACATTAGTATCTTTGGCTGACGATTGACTAAACCGATTTAAGTCGTTTATAGCTCATTAGAAAGGTAATTGATAGACCTTATAAAAATTATTTTTTTAATTTTTTAGTAATTTTTTAAAACTGTGTTACCCTGGTTAAACATTCCAATTGAAACCAATTGAAAAAAATGAATTGGATTAATCGGAATTCTGCATTGGGAATTTTCAATTAATTCCTATTCAAAAAATTTATTTCCAATACAATCCTACTCATTCCTGTTAAATATCTCTATTTTATTTTTCAACCGGAATGGATAGGATTCTATAGGAAACGTATATGAATAGGAATTAATTGGAAATTTCCATTGCAGAATTCCGATTAATCCTATTCATTCCTATTAAATCTTTTCCAATTAAATCCTGTTAAATTCATAAGATTGTTTAATTTTTTTCTAAGTTCTTTTTTCCTATTGAACCTCTTCATTTAACTAAAGTCTAAAACCACCTGAATTCTTGTTTTATAGAAATTTAATTATTTTGAGGATACAAGTTAAGTATTTGAGGGTGTGGATGCTTTTTACATAATTGACTTTTTCTCCCTTATCTACCTGTCCGAATTTAACTATAAATGAATGTACCTGAAATATATTAAAACTCATGCTAAGAAGTAAATAGTGAGAAAAGTTATGTGAACTAAAATGCATGTTATATAGAATTCGTATAATAATTAACTTTTTATTTTTATTCTAAGTTGTGTAATAAAAACAATATACATTTATTAATAGTATAAATAATAATATAATATAACATAACAGAATATAATATAACAGAAATTAAAAATATAAAAAAAATGTACATTGCATATTAACGGTTTATCTGAAAAATCCTAGTTTTAGCTGAATTAGAATATATTTTTGTGAGCGATGTTTTTTCATCTTTGGGTATAAACGCATGAAATGATTGTGTACCTTTTATAGTTACAGCCTCTCTGTATCTTGCTTCTAGCCGTGACTTCATTTCTATATAATAATTTTTACTGGTATATGAAATGAAATTTATTAGTTGTAAATTACATGATGAATGTCAATGTGTGTAATGTGTTGAAAATCTTAAAGAACGGGCTGATAAATTACATGAAAGTTATAAAACTAATGGAATTTTTGAGGTGAAATACATGCAATGGAATACCACCGATCGATGCAATTTGGACACGTTCATGGATTTTTCTTCAGCATTTATACATATATTAATACACAGGCTAAATTTATTAATACCTTACTATTTTATGGCACAACAACAGTTCATGTATTTGGAAAACAAAAGCAAACTTGAAAGCGGGAGAGTGCTTAGTACTTGGCGATTTTTCGGAAAATTGCTCTTCTTTCATTCAAGATTCTGTGCAGGTTATCATTGTAATAATTCGCAAGCTACGATACAACCGTTTTTAATGTATTATAATTCACCTACTATAGTCAAGGTATCGATCACTTAAGTTTTGTCATTATTTCTGATATAATTGAACATGATAGTATGGCAGTGTATCTATTATTATCACAAATGATTGATTTTATAAAAGATAAAATAAAACATCCTGAAACAAAAGTCCTGGTGCTGGATCTCAGTATAAAAATAAATATAGTTTTATAGATCTATGTTACCACAAACCAGATTTTAATATAGACGCAAGTGGCACTTCTACGCTACCAGTCATAAAAAGGATCGTGTGATGGAATAGGAGGTACATTGAAACAAGGTGCTCATCGATAAAGTTTGTCTAACAAGAATATTATTCAAACCCCTATAGATCTTTATGAATGGGCAACAAAATGGCAATCAACAATGAATTGAATACCAGTAAAAATTATTATATAAAAATGAAGTCACAGCTAGAAACAAGATACAGAGAGGCTGTAACTATAAAAGGTACACAATCATTTCATGCGTTCATACCCAAAGATGAAAAAATATCGCTCACAAAAATATATTCTAATTCAGCTAAAACTAGGATTTTTTAGATAAGCCTTTAATATGCATTGTAATTTATTTTATATTTTTAATTTCTTTTATATTATTAATAAATGTATATTGTTTTTATTACACAACTTAGAATAAAAATAAAAAGTTAATTATTATATCAGTGTTGTGAAACGTTATTGTAACGTAACGCAAAAACGCAAAACCGGAATTAAAATTTTGTACCGTAACCAAAAACGCAAACGATATAATTTATATTAACCGTAACGAAAAACGTAACACAAACGCTATTTTTTTTTAGGTTATTACGTTACATATTTATAATATATTATTGTTTTTTTTTTTTTAATAAAAAGTTTTGTGTTATAGGGTTTAGAATATGTGTCATAACAACACATAAATACCTTTTAAGACCTAGGTCCCACAAAAACTTGCGTTCCAAGGTATTGATGAACGTTTTTTTAAACCTCTGTGGATTGAAGCCACCTGAGACTATGGATTCCAGCAAACTATTCCATTTGTATGCAGTTCGGACAAAGAATCTTTCTGCGATCTGCCAGTATGATAGCGTGGGATCTCGACCGTTTGACTGGTTGCGGTAGCCGATTGCCGAGTGGAACGGGGGTAAGAATAAGCTTGAGGCATGATGCTGCTGATTTCATCTGAGCACTGTTGATGACGATATTTGTAAAAAACAACGAGGTCAGCAACAGTGTGACGATGTTGTAGGGAATCAAGCTTTGATGTCAAAGCTCGATCACCCACAATTCGTACAGCCTGCTTTTGAACAGAGTCCAAGAGGGTCAAGATGGAAACAGAAGCAGCACCCCAAACTTGACAACAGTACTCCTTACAGGGACGAATATAGGACTTATAAACATGGAGCAATTGGTATGGAGTGAAACTTTTTTTTAATTATATTATATTCATAATTTTTAATTTATTTGATTTGAATATTGAAAATTTTGAATTATATATTAGAGAATTTTTTAAGCACTTAAACTCAAGCAATTGAGTATTTTGAATTTTTCAATTCGAAAGTGTATTTTGGATTTTTCTCAGAGAAAAACTCCATTTTCTCTTATACGTGTTTCGGATCGGGATTCGAACTATCCTCATCAGTGCCATGATTCGAATTCGTTTTGGCAGACACGCTATCGAATTAACCTACCGAGGCGATGGTATTTCAATGTTGAAATGACATCATTATTTAACTACTTTAAGTTGAATTTTTCTCATTAGGTATTTCTGTTCAACTAACGAGATAAATTCAACTTAAAGTTGTTAAATTATGATGAAATTTCAACTTTGAAATACCATCGCCTCGCTAGGTTAGTTGGATAGCGTGTCTGCCAAAACGGATCCGAACCATGGCACTGATGAGGATAGTTCGAATCCCAATCCGAAAAATGTATAAGAGAAAAATAGAGTGTTTCTCTAAGAAAAAATCCAAAATATACTTTCGTATTGAAAAATTCAAAACAAGTTAATTGCTTGAGTTTAAGTGCTCAAAAAAATTTCTAATATATAATTCAAAATTTTCAATATTCAAATCTAGTGAATTAAAAATTATTAACAAGTTTAATTTACTCAATTGAATAATAATTGAGGGTGCTACCGAGAACTGAATACAGCTCACCCGCTAGCACCCCTAAGATATCACCTTGGGTAGTGATATCTCATTGATATTATCAGTGGAATGTGATATCTCACGTGAACTCGTATGCCAATAGCAGGGACTGGAGTACACGGGATTGTCATATGCGTAGATAAAAAATTTATAAAAAAATTATTAATCAATAAAATCTGATCCCTCCATGCGATTCTGATTAGTCCAATCTTATAGTAGTTTTGTGTATTATGTAAATAGTTAATTTCTATGTAATTTATTTCCCAATTATTACTTTTATTTATTCAAGAGTGATGTATAACGCAATCGTAACTGTAACCGAAACGTAACGAAAACGTAACGAAAAACGTAACCAAATTAGCTGGTCGAAACAATAACTGAAACGAAAACCGTAATTTTAATTTGCAGTATAACGAAAACTGAAACGAAATTAAATTTATTGCGTTTCACAACACTGTATTATATGAATTCTATACAACATGCATTTTATTTCACATAATTTTTCTCACTATCTACTCTCAGCATGAGTTTTAATATATTTCAGGTACATTCATTTATAATTAATTTCGGACAGGTAGAAATGGGAGAAAACGTCAATTATGTAAAAAAGCATCCACACCCTCAAATACTTAACTTGTATCCTCAAAATAATTAAATTTCTATAAAACAAGAATTCAGGCGGATTTAGTTAAATAATATGCATTTTTTAAATAACAAAAAATTGAAAAAAACGGAAATTAAAATTTTGTAAGAATTTTATTTTCAAAACGAGAAATTATGCCATTTGGAAACTTTCGTTTTAGATTACCAACTAATTAAACATTTTTTTTCTGGAAAAAAAATGTTGTAAAAGTGAGGGTACCCTCAACATCGCCATCTTTGAAAATATTATTTATGTTTTGTTATACACAGTTTTAAAAAATTTCTAAAAATTTTTTTTTATAAGGTCTATCAATTACCTTTCTAATGAGCTATAAACGACTTAAATCGGTTTAGTCAATCGTTAGCCAAAGATACTAATGTTTCGCCAACCCGTAAAACTTTGCCGCCACCCTGTGTCATCCCTAGAGCGAAATTTCATTTTTCGAAAGAAATGGTATTTTTATTTTGTCATTGGGCTATCTGTGTATGAAATTTCATCGAAATCAGAGGGGGTCCAGAACATCGATGTTGCGGTGACGTGGAATTGCTCATCTGTGATATTAAGTTGCTCTTCATAGTGCCAATTTGTATAGTTGATTTAGTTGTGCTTATATCGAATTTTTCAATTACTACTGCTCATTGGAATAATCATTAATCGATTAATTAGGTCAAAGTCAGTTTTGCTGATCTATTGATTGGCTAATACCAGCATCGCTGCTCGATTAGCTGGAAAAAATCGCTGATCGTATTATGTCGTTTGTCAAATAATTGACCGAAATCATGTTTCACTGAACGAAAGGTTGGCTAAAACCACATTCGCTGGTCGGATAGTTGCACAAATATAGCTGCCTTAGCTAAATGGCTCCAACCAGCTTTACTGGTTTAGTGATGGGTCAAATTCAGCATCCCTGGTCGAATGGTTGGTCTATCCCGCTCCGCTGGATGAATTGTTATCCAAAGCCAGTTTCGGTGGTTAGTCAAAACTAGTTTTACTAAGCGAATGGTAGGCTAATTTCAGCTTTGCTGGTCGAATGGTAAGCAAGACCAACTTCGCAGGTTACTGGAATGGTTAATCAAAGCAAGTTTCGATGGTCGAATGGTTAGCCAAAGACAGAGTCACTGGTTGAATGGGTAGCCAAAGCCAGCATCCATGGTCGCATGGTTAGCCAAAGCCCATTTCGCTGGCCGATGGTTAGCCAAAGTCGGTTTCGATGGTTAGTTAAAGTCGGTTTCGCTGATGGAATGGTAAGCCAAAGCGAGCTTCGCTGGTCTAATGATTAGCCAAAGTCATTTTCGATGTTCGAATGGTTAACGAAAGCCAGCTTCAATGGTCGAATGACAGGCGAAAGTCAGATTCACTGGCCGAATGGTAAGGCAAAGCAAGCCTCGCTGGTTGAATGGTTAGCCAAAGTCAGCTTCGTTGGTTGAATGATAAGCCAATGTCGGTTTTGCTGGTCGAAAGGTTAGCCAAAGCGAGTTTTGCTGGTCTGATGATTAGCAAAAGCCAGTTTCGCCTGTCTAATGGTTAGCCAGCTTCGCTGGTCGAATGGTTAGCCAAAACTAGCTTCGCTGGTTGAATAGTTAGCCAAAACCAGTTTCGCTGGTCGAATGGTTAGCCAATGCCAGCTGAGGCTCGAATGGTAAGTCAAAGCCAGTTTTGTTGGTTGAATGGTTAGCCAAAGCCAGATTCACTGTTCGAATGGTTAGCAATTACCGTTGCTGTTAGAATCGTTTATCAACGCCAGCATTGCTGGTTGTATTGTTAACCAGATTCGCTGGTCGTATGCTTAGCCAACTTCACTGGTTTAATGCTTATCATGGCTAATCGAAGGGATGACAAAAACAACTTCACTGGTTGAATAGTATCCCAAAGCAAACTACATTGGACGAATAGTTAGTCAAAGCCAGCTTCTCTGGTCGAATGGTCAACCAAAGCCAGCTTCATGGTGCAAATGGTCAACCAAAGCGAGCTTCTCTGGTCGAATGGTCAACCAAAGCCAACTTCGCTAGTCGAATACTTCGTCAAAGTTAGCCTCGCTTCAGTTTCGGCTGGTCGTATGGTTAGCCAGCTTCGCCTGCTCGTATGGTTAGCCAGCTTCAATGGTCTAATGGTTATCTTGGCTAATCGAATGGTTTGCAAAAACCACGTTGCTGGTTGAATGGTGGGAAAAGGCAAGCTTCACTCGTCGAATGTTGGACCAAAGCCATCCTTTGTGCTCGAATGTTTGGTCAAAGTTAGCTTCGCTCATCGATTGCTTTGCCTAAGTCATTTTCACTGGTCAAATGAGTCTCTAAATCCAGTGGGATTGCTTGGGCAAAACATGATTCGTTGACCGATTATTTAGAGAGAGAGCCAGCATCGTTGGCCGAATTATTGCCTAAAGCCAGCTTCGATGTACGACGGTTTGACCAAAACCAGTTTCTTCTGACGAGAACCAGTTGGGTTACTGGAATGGTTAGCCAAAGTCACTTCGCTGGATGAATGGTTGACCAAAGCCAACTTTGCTAGTCGAATAGTTGCAAAACCGGCATCGCTTATTGAATGGTTGATGATTAAAACCAACTTCGCTGAGATTGATTGACCTTAATTAATTGTATTCTAGTGTTTTACGACAAATATTTACGACAGACAGTATCTTCATTATCAATCAAAAAACAGCCTTATTATATTATTTTAATTCTCTACTATCAACTTTCATTTATTTCTTCAACAAATAAAAATAATAGATCAAAATTCGAAACTAATTTACGCTTCAATATTAAATGCACTATCCCATGCTTTCGAATTCACCTGTTTTAAAATAGTCGTCAATCCTGTTCCAGGTCCACATTCAAATGTCCGTGGAAAATTTTCCCCTTGTGATCTTTCATATAAAATATGAAGTGTTTGCTCCCATTTAACTGGTTTCACAATTTGTTTTGGTAATTTTGTTAAAATTTGATTAACACTACTATATCTTTGTCCATCAATATTTGAATGAACACTTATCACTGGATCGTTTAATTGAATTTTTTTTAAAGCTTTTCGAAAAGGTTCGACAGCGGGTAACATTAAATGTGTGTGAAATGCGCCCGACACAGTTAAGTATTTCATTCGTTTTAATTTATATTTTTTTAAATTTGTTTCTATAAATTTTAGTGCTTCTAAATGTCCAGCGATTACTTTGCAATGGGGATACATGTAATTGGATATTCGACATTCCGGTTGTTCTATTCCTTTATTCAAACACCATTCCTTGGCATGGTTACATGCTAATCCTAAATCTGAATCAGGCCCGTAGAGAATCGTTGCCATACCTCCTTTTGATTGATCACTTGCAGCTTGCATTGCTTCAGCTCGTATTTGAACTAATTTTAATCCTAAAAATCGATCAAATTTCAAATTTAAGAAAAATGAAAAAATTTAATTTTAACTATAAAAAAAACCTTGGTCAAATGGAATTGCTCCCGCAAAAACCAATGCCGTTAGCTCTCCTAAACTAAATCCTGCTGTTGCGATACAACTTTCAATCGCATTCGGCCGTTCTTCTTTTAACTGTTCCAAAGCAGCTAATGATGTCACCATAATAGCTGGTTGACTATAAATTGTTTTATCTAGTTTACTTTTTGGTCCTTCTAAACATAACTTCAATAAATCATATTTTAAAATTTCATTTGCAAATTCATAAATATCTTTTGCTTCTGGTATTTTCTGTAAATTTTTTCCCATACCAACATATTGTGTTCCCTGTCCTGGAAACAATATTATACTGGTTTCCTTTGGATCCATTCGCGGTCGTAAAGATTTTTGTGATTGAGAACGATTAGAATGAAGTGAATTTGGATATGGTGATGTTGCCCATTGATCCTCTGTTGTCGCCGGCTTTATATTTTCAAATTTTGTTGAATTTTCGAGTAATTCTTTTACATTAGATTTATCATTTGAATAACTGCGAATAGCTAGTTGCGATGTATATTTATTGTTTATTATTTTACGCAACATTATGGCTTTGTTTATATAAATAATTTAAGTCAAATTTAACGTTTCGACCATTTTTGACAGATGGAATGGTCGAATTATATTGGTATATTTATTTATAAGGCGGATCTCATTCTTGGGTAGCTTTTTACTTGACGGACTATGAAGTAGGCAGTTTTATAAATGCAATTAGACAAACAAATTAGGAACAGCAAATATTATATTATCCTTGTTTGTTAACCACATTGGTCGATTTGTTGACCAAAGCTAGCTTTGTTGGTCGATTTGTTGAGCAAAGCCAGCTAAGCTGGTCGGTTGGTTGGGCAAAACCAGATCGATTGTTTGGCCAAAGTTAACTTCGCTGGTTGATTCGTTTGCCGAAGCAAGTTTCGCTAGTCGATTGGTTCAGCGAAGCCAACTGCACTGGTCGGTTATTTCCCAAAAACAATAAAAGACAAATTCGAAAGAGCAAGAGTAATATATTATATTACCTTTACAAAAAAAAACTTAGAACCGCGTCTTAAAATCTTTATCTTCTCAATCTAATAACAATGAGCTCATTAACTAGTATGGGTTTTCATGTGTTGTTTTAAAAGATAATTATTGACAAATTTTTGATCACAAATACTACAACCTACATGCTTTGTTGAATCATGAGTTTTCATATGTTCCCAATGATACGATTTACGTTTAAAAGCCTTCTTGCAAATAAAACATTCAAATGGCCGTTTATCAAAATGGATAAGTTTATGAGCCTTCATAGTGCTCGCCCGCTTAAACCGCATTTGACAGATATCACACTCAAAACGCCGTTCATTCGAATGAATACCTTGATGGATCTAAAATTGGAACAATAAACTTAGATGAAAAATATAAAATCAAATTTAAAATTTTGTAACGAACTACTATCGATCTTGGATAACTGCTCCGAAAACCACATTTTCCACATATGTAAGGTTTTTCTCCTGTGTGAGTTCCGATATGCAGATTTAAGCTTTGTTTGCTTTTAAATTTTTTTCCACAATGTTTACAAACTCCTGGAGCTCGTGCAGTATGACGGTTCATGTGCAACGCTAGATCTTGAAAGTATTTTACTTCTTTTTTACAAATCTTACATGTTTTTGCATTCGCTGGAATAAGGTCTTCGTTATATATAATATTATGAGCTTCGGATAAATGATGTTTCAGCGTGGTCATGGTAAAAAAGCTTTCAGAACATAAATAGCAATCACGTACTTTTTTAGTTCGTTTATGTTTATTCGTAAGACGTTTTAATTCTTGATTTTTATGATTATTTATATGTCTTTGATATACTTCAAAGGTAGCCAGTTGTTTGTAACAAATTTTACACGTTTTTGCTTCCGTTGGAACATTTTTATCACCATAAACAGTTTTATGGGCTTTGATTAAATGGCGTTTAAAAGTAATCAATCTGCGAAAATTTCGAAAGCATATAAAACATTGACGGTTACGATTAGTTTTTTCAATTTGACTGCCGCTTGTTTTTAAAGAATTTGTTTTCTCAGACAGGGGATCCGGATCTATTTTGATATAATCACCTATATCCATCTCTTGTAATTCAGTTGTTTCTGTTTCGTTGTAAAAAACTTCGTCGGATTCTTCCTCTAGCTGAATCGTTTCAGTGATGCTTTTCATAAAATAATCGTTCGATGCCCAGCACAACTGTCGAAATTTATAAAAATCTTGTAATTTGATAAAACACGGGCTACAAATTTTATTGGAAAATTCGTCATATTTAGATATCTAATATGGATAAGCATAAGAATACAAATTTTAAACAGATACAAATTTGAAAAGTTCGAAACTAACCTCCAATCCTAAACACAACGAAATTATTTTATTTAGTTGAGTTTCCGAAATATTAGTTTTGTAAATCGATATCAATTCTTGGTTTTGTGTTAAACATGTTCGGCAAAACTCATCCATTGTTATTGTTCAGCTATTTTTGCTTGTTTGTTTACAAATTGTCAATCTTTCGTTCAGTTTGGATAATCAATAAATATTGGCTGCATAGAGTTTTATATAGCGGAAATATTTTTAAAAATATTTACCTGTGCCTATGAGTGGTGATAAAATGCAACCAACAACTCTGCTTTTAGATGGGTTTTAGCATGCGAACTGTGAAATCGTAGAGATCTGTGTTTATCTCTAATATGGTTTCACATATATTTTTAAGAACTTTATTTTTCGGTGAGTTGATGGTCTGGTTTAGCCTGTAAGCAACTGTAAATGTTAAGCTTGACTTGGTCAAAGGAAAGTTGTAGTGGATGTTTGTAAATGATTTTCCTTAATTCTAGATGTATGACAGATGCTCCGTTATTTGTATTAAGCGACATCCGTTCCATTCCGGAAATCTGTTTTAATGAAACCGATCGCATTTTTTGGGATGCGCTGCTTATCTTTGAATCCTCAATCCTTTAAGGGAAAGTTGTCAAGGCGGCCGAACATTCATGTCCAAACGTCTACCTTCGGATTATTATTTGGTAAAAATGTGGCAAATGGCTGTTGGGAATTTAATTAGTTAGAAAAATAGTCGACAAGAAATTAAGCTCACATTTGGGGTGTGAAGACTACCGGTGATTAACTAAGTTCTGAAAATTGATTGCCTTGTGTCTTCTGCATGAACTGACAATGACTTGGTTTCCGCTGGAAACTCCTGTCTCAGGTTTTTCGTCGAGTATTAATTTTATCCCCATTCGAGAGTTCCTCATACGCAAAAACCATAGTCGTATGCATTAGATGTGGTATCTGATAGTGACCAATTTGAATACATTGTCGGCAGGATCTACATCCAATACAACTGACCTTTTTTTTAATCTCCTCTAATGTCTTATGGTTTGAGTGTGTGCTAGTTCAGGTACATCTCTGAGACCCTCTGCCACTGGTGTTCACTCTAATATAGCCTTTGTTTTTCTTATGTTGGTTTTGAAACCAACTTTTAAGGGTTGAGGTTTTCTGTTTTCTGCTAGCAGGATGATATTCTGTAGTCTAAATCATTGAATTATATCATAATGCTTTCGCATAGTATTACTAGTGATGTTACAAATAGTAGCGCAGATAGTTCACCGCTTTTTCTCGCTCAGTGGTGGTTACAGAATTCATCAATTTACTATCTTTTGCATTTTCAGAAGCCTAATACATTTCCTTGATTAGATCAATTACTTTCTGTGGAAGTCTATTTCCTTTAGTAATTTCCAAATAGCGTTCGAAGTTCACGAAGATTAGATACAGTGTTGAATCGAATTCGTTTAGTAAACTCAATTAATAAAGAAACTAAAGGTTTATTAAACTGAACAAAAGAATGTTTTGAAAATCAATATATTTGTGTAACGAATATTTTGTATAACACTTCTCCAGGACAGCGTTTGAAATTTGAGTAGAAATCTTTGCCATATAAATATTACAACAGTAGTGTTTACGTTGTATGCTTTTTCATATGATTTTTTAAATGCCAGTTACATACAAATTTTTGATCACAATGGCTACAACTTAATCGTTTTGTATCATCATGCAGTTTCATATGAACCCTATGGGTGGATTTAAGTTTAAACGCCTTATGACAGATAAAACAAACAAACGGTTTTTCTTCAAAATGGATACGTTTATGTGTTTGCAGGATGCCTAACCGTTTAAACGTCTTTTGACAGATATCACATTCGAACTTCCGTTCATCTGAATGAATAGCTTGATGAATCTAAAATCAAAACAAAAAACAACTTAAAGACTATAAATTCCACTTTAAAATTATGTAACGAACTGATAACGATCTTGGATAACTGCTCCGAAAATCACATTTACCACATTTATAAGGTTTTTCTCCCGTGTGAGTTCCTATATGCATCGTTAAACTTTGTCTTGTACTAAATTTCTTTCCACAATAATCACAAACACCTGGAATTGGTTCGGTATGACGACTGATATGATGTCTGAGAGCCTGAAAACTTTCTACTTGTTTATTACAAATCTTACATGTTTTTGCTTTCGCTGGAATAAGATCTTCGTTATATATAATATTATGAGATTTATATAAATGTTGTTTTAGCTTGGTCAACGTGAAAAAGCTTTCTGGACATACATAGCAATCTCGTACTTTTTTTGCTTGCCTTTTAATACGACGGATAAGTATATGATTAACTATCTTTTGATCTGTATCATGGTTATACATATTGCTGCGATGAGGTTCTAACTCTGTTTTTGTGTCTGGTGGATATGTAATATTATGAGCTACAGATAAATGTTGTTTTATAATGGTTAATGTGTTAAAGCTTTCTGAACATAAGTAACATTTATAAACGTTTTCTGTAGTATTATGAATTGGTTCACTTTTTTTCTCTTGATCTTTATGGTTTCGCATGTGTCTACGATAAGCTTTAACACTAGAGAATTGTTTATTACACATCTTACATGCTTTTGCTTCTTCATTGTGAATAGTTTTGAGTACCTTTAGTTCTTCTGTATTTTTATGATCAACTTCTGCGCTGGCTATTTCATTTTTGATGTAATCAACTTTAACAATCTCATTTAATTCTAGGGAATCTATGTCATCTACAATATAATGAGCGTCCTGTGGCTCTTCTTTGAGGTTATACGTTTCATTGCAGCTTTTCATAAAATAATCGTTAGATTCCCAGCACAACTGACGAAATTTATAAGCATTTTCTAAATGATTAAAACATAATTTACATATTTGATTGGAAAATTTGTCCCATTTAGATATCTAACAAAAAATAAGTTCACAAAATTAAATTTTAAATTTTTGGAGGGTTGAATACAAACCTCCAATCCAATACACATTGATATCATTTTGTTGATGTTTGTTTCTAAAAATCCTGTCTTGTGGATTGATACCAACTCATTACTTTGTGATAAACAGGTTCGGCAAAGCTTCATGGTCATTCAATTCACTTCAGAAATTATTGGACATATATTTTTGTTTATTGTCAAATTATCATATATTTCGTTCAGTTTTGGCTGCATACAGTTACACGTAATAATATTATTTTAAAAATATTTGTTTGTTTTTTCACCACGGAATTCACATTCACCACAACGACTATATGAACAGTTAAAAACCAGTTATTTGCATATTAAACAAACATGTTTCACAAATGTAATATGGATAATTTTAATTTCGGTATTAGCTAATGTCGTGTTCTTTGGCTTGATCGAAAAAAGATTGATTTATTTGCTTGCCAACGAACAGCTTAAAATAAATCAATCTACTTTTGTAAATGTAGTAGTAAATTGTTTTGACTTTTTGTTCTATCAGTTGATATGTTTGGTTATGTTTACATTTGAAAATGATAGATTTTACGTTTTATCATTTTATTTGTAATAACTTTATTATTAATTAGTAATTTAAATAATAATAAATTATTTTTAAACAAAATAATAATAATAGTTAAATTGGCGGGTTTTTTTGTTTACATAAATTTGACAATTAAAAATTATATATCAATGTATTTGTAAAATCTACCAAAAAATCTAGATTTTTAAAACTTGATCTAGATCAGAAAATAAATCAATCTTTTTTTGCCAAAGAACACAAACTGACAGCTAATTTGATCTGACAGGGGCGCGTTTCGATATTAACCACGGTTAACCATAAGGTAATGATGTCACTAATGTCATAGTCAAAATAGTGACGTCAAATATTAAATTCAAATTACCATAGTAAAGCTGTCAAAGTTAAATTGTAAAAGACCGCTAAAAATTCAAAATTAATAAAAACTAATATTCTAATTACGATAAATAAAACTAAAAATGTAGTGTATGTTTTTTATTTCTATAATTTATTGTTCAGTCTTCAGTATCAAATAAAAATAATAAAAATAACACATTTCACTAAAAATTATTAAATACTTAGTAAGTAATAATTAAATGTACGATATATTCACAAAACAATATAATTTCTAACTTTTTTTTCCACAACAATTAAAATTTTCTTTTATTATAAAAAATTATATTGTGTTTTATAAATCGGTTGACATGTCGTTTTAAATATTTATATGTTTTGACATTAGAACCTAAACAAACTCTACCCTAGACTTGAGTAACAAAGTTAAAGTAGTGACGTCACAATTTTCTATGACAACTAATTTTTATAGTTTTGGAACGATAGTACATCTGTCATCCAGTAAATTTTTTATTTTGCGGTTAATTATGGAACGACATTTGGTAGAGTAAAGTTAACCGCGGTTAACCATAGTTAATTTCGAAACGCACCCCAGCTAATTTTTTTGATCTCAGATCAAGTTTTTTTGATCTCAGATGAATTTTTTTTTGCCAAAGAACACGACATTAGTTTCAAGAAGAAATTTAACCTCAATCAGTTATTTTGTATAACTGGGTGGTTATTTTGTAGCGTTATCTCACTAGGTGAGATAAAAAATTTGTCTTTGATCGATTATATTAGATAAAAGAAATCATTTAAACATAATTTTTTTATCTCACTATTTATCTCATCTAGTGAGATAACGCTGCAAAATAACCACCCTGACTTGTTGGAAAGAGACTACATGACGATCAATAACCCATAATTAAAACAATTGTATTTACGGATTAGTTTTTGTGACAATATCGCTCGAATGTGATCGTTTTTATGTTGGTAGTATTTACACAATTAATAAATTTAGGAAAATTGTTAAAATTTGGGGAATTTGTAAACTTTGGGATTTTATAAATTTATATAAATATTCAAATTATTTAAAATTAGTAGAGTAGGTAGGGTTCTTAAACTAATGAAATTGGCAGAAGGTTTCGTGATATTTGTAGATCACGTGAAAATCAACGACTTTGTAGTGCTTACTGGTCATAGCCATATTCGCTGGTTGCTTTTGCCACATCAACCTGTGCTAGCATTGATTGAAGGTTGAAGCTATCATTGCGGTTAAAGACAGTTCTGCTGTTTGCCCAAAGCAACCTTTGCTAGTCGGTTCAATGCAGGTTTGTTGAATGGTCAAAACCAGTTTTGCTTGTTGGTCAGATATAGTTTAACTGATCGATCATTTTGTCGATCGGCCAATGATAACTTCGGTGAAAGGTTGGTTTGCCGTTTGGAAAAAACAGCTATTCTAACCAGAGAAAGCTGGTTTTACTACTGGTTTTACAAGGTCAGGCTTGATAGTCGGCCGATGCCAGCTTAGTTGTTTGGTTAAATTCAGTTTTTCTGTTCGGTCAAAGTCAGATTTGTCGACTGGGTAAAGTTATTTTTACTTTTTGGTTAAATTTAGCTTTGGAGCTCGACTAGTGCTTTGCTGGTTGACCAAAAACAACTTCGCTGGTCAAGTATAGTCGGCGTTGCTGTGTGGCCAAATACAGCTTTGTTGGACAGTCAAAACCAGCTTTTCCGATCGTCAAAGCCAGTAATATTGATGGGAGAAATTCAGTTTTGTTGGCCGGACAAAGTCGGCCTTGCTGGTTGGCTAAAGCAAACTTTGTCCGTTGATCAAAGCCAGTTTTGGTAGTCGACTACATCCAGCGTTGTTGGTTGACCAAAGTAGATTTAGTGTAGTCAACAAAGCCAGATTTGCAGGTCGGCCAAAGCTCTCTGTTCGCATCGGTTGCAATCAGTTTTGGTTGTCGGTACTTATGTTTGCTGGTCTACAAAGTCAATGTTATTGAATGTTATTAACAATCGGTTATGATCATCTAGAGTGATCTTTCGCTTCTTTTTTATTTGACCTGAAAAATGGTTTGTACTCTGTTTTATTTTTTTTTTTAAACCTTTGCTACTGCAAAACAAAACCGTCCAATAATACAATTCAAGTACTAACTCATTACACTCTTATCATCGAATTGCATTATTTTAATGCAAAAAACAACTAAACTAACTAATCAACACAAAATTTATCGGATTATTATTAAACAGAAATTAAATTAGTCAAATAGCCTTACTTTATCTATCTATCATCTATTTATTCACTTTGTTGTTTTATTAATATCTACACTCACAAATTCTACAATTAATTATTATAGAAATATATAAAACTGAATTCCAACACTTTAAGAAATCAACTTCAGCTTTAAGCCAGCTAACTCAATTTAAATACTTTGGTTTCAATAAATAAAATAAAATTAACTCAATGTGAATATCAATTAAACCTCATAGAATGAAATAATTTTAATTTTATTAATAAATAATCTATTTGTCATACCTTCTAAATTTGGATATAGTTTTGATTATGTTTATTTAAATTTATTAAAGCGAAATCATCTGTTCGTTTTGTGTGTAGTAGAATTCTCTTCAGTTTTTTTTTCACAAATCATTGATCAAAACAAAATTAATTACAAAATAACTTTATTCGATTTGTGTTTTTTTAAATACAAAAGTAGTCATTTTCCAGAAATCAAAAACTTAAACATAAATAAGAAAAAACGTTAACATTACCTAAAATTATAGAAATAAGTTAGAGCAGTAAATTTAAAATATCTATCAATATATATATCTTAAATCTATAATTCAAATACTTTTAATAATTGTACTTTCATTTTTTTTTCATTCTCCTTTTACATTGCAATTATGTTACGGAAAAATAATTCAAATTTAAACAAAATCCAGATTCGTCTTCTTTTAAATTGAAGTTTCTTATTTCTCCACGTAATCTCCATTATCTTCTCTCCTATTTTTGATTGGTTTATTTGGTGAGTTTACTATTAAATCCTCCGCTCTTTTTGCATCCATACCTAAGGCCATTGTTAATATTTTTACCATGCATTTTGTTTCCGCCACTTCATCGTTTGTTTGTGTAGAATCGTTTGTTACTTCTTTTTCTAGATTCAATTTTTCCTGCGCTACCATATACATTCCTTCATCTATTGTTCCTTCTGCTATTAATTTATATATTTTAACAGGTCTCTTTTGTCCCATACGATGACATCGATCTTCAGCTTGTTTATCATTATATGGATTAAAATCGATGTCATATATAATAACTGTATCAGCCGCCGTTAAATTTATACCTAAACCACCAGCACGTGTGGATAGTAAAAATATAAAATAATCCGAATCTAAATTGTAGTCGTTAATTAAATCTTGTCTTGTGGTTACATCAGTCTGACCATCTAGTCTCATATATCCATAATCTCGTAGTTCTAAGTATCTTTCTAGTATGTCTAACACTTTTACAAATTGGCTGAATAGCAATACTCGATGTCCTTCACTTTTTAACTTTGGTAGTAACTCATCAAGAACTTTTATTTTTCCAGCTTCAAAAATTAATTCTGTGGGTAAAGGGAATTTCTTAAGGCTCTGGAAATGATACGAAAAGAAAAAAGTAAACCGTTAATTATATTTGACAAGATAGATTGTTGGGTTAAAGCGTATTGAGAATCTCAACTAGCACTGGCGGTTTAAACTGATGAAGATCTAACCCAATCTAAACGGGAAATTTCAACAAAATGTAACATTAGTCACAGTGGTGGTGTTATAACAAATTAAAAATATTTTGAAGGTTCGAAAAGCGAAACCAGTAGATTGATTACTATCCATTATGGCCAATTAAAGTATTTCATCGTAGTCTCTTTTATGCACTGAGTATATTTACCGAAAGAATCTTTACCGGATTTGTAAGTCCGCGGACCTTCTTCCAACAAATCCGTCTATTTAGGGAGAACAAATCCGCAGATCAAGTCCGTCGGATGTGATCCGTCGGATCTCTCCACTAACAATTGGACAGACAGCCAATTCGTTTCAGCGTGTAAGTGAACATTTTTTAAGTATCAATATTGCATATAAATCGCTGGCTATCGAAAATTTTATAAAAACGAAACTTTTAAAAAATGCACCTAAGCACATGTCTTATTATCTTTTTCATATTTTTCAGACTCGTCGCCGAAAATTTTTTAACTACGTTCAAACCTGCGAAACCATCAATTCAGACTCAATTCAGAAACAAATACCACTTTTAAGTTTTGATCTACAATTGCTATTCTCTCCACAACAAACCACCATGCAAAATGATCAACAGAATAATACAATAAATTCAATTAAAGGACAAAAAGTGCTACTATCAATCAACACGATTTACTATAAATGACGGAAAAACCTAGTGTATCACAAATGTTATTCAAGGCTTTAACAAGAATGACAATGAGAATGTTTCATCGAATTACGATTTTCATATAAGAAATTGAAACGAACAAAGTTACGTTACAAGTGGTTGCCCAAATGACATATATCAAAATATCACCGTCACATCAGATCTTTTTGTGCGAGATTTTGACAGATTGGAATGATCAAACAATAAAAATCGTCCTGCTGTATGGAGGTATTGCGTTTGCAGGATTACTGCAGTGGAGCGCTTGTTCATTTAGTGCACTCCAAAGCACCAAACATTTTTGGGAGATTGTATATATTTTTGAAATTATACAAATCTACGAAGGAAAGAAGTGTCTAGCTTCTACAAATTCGGTAAGAAAACCTCGCTTTCTTTACTAATTAAGACAAATAACTGGTTCTTGAAATTTTCGTTCCAATTTATGAAACCGAGTTAGGAAACTGAATATTAATGAGAGTCTTACAATCATGATGAACTAAAAACCGAACCTTACCTTATACTTCTCCGTCAGTTCGTAAATTTTGAAATCTGACAAAATTGCTATATCTTGAAATACAAATTCTGCATTCGATTCCTTATATTCAATATCATTTGATAATGTTTTTGCTATTTTTCGTAAATCATCATCGGTATAATAGTAACGTAACAATAAAGGATGGTTTGCTAATTTTCTCATATCCATCATCATAGTTATACCACTAACGTCATTTGTTGCAGCAACTACACCATCCGCATTTGAAAAACTTTGTACTAACTCTTTATAACGTTCTAGCTGTAGTGAAGGTAGCTGTACTTTTATCTACAACAAAAAATTATTAATTAAAACAATGAAATGAATTGCAATAAAAGTTTTGCTATGCTCACAATCTCCTCTGTTTTTGTTGGTAAAAATTGTAAAACATCTTTTTTTAACCGTCGTAACAAAAACGGTTTCATTATCCGTTTCGCCTGTTCTATTTGAGTTTGTTCAAAGAAATTATTTTCTTCGTCATTATCTGACTTGCCTGTTTTCTAGAAAATAAAAATGTATTTTAGTTTATTTTGTTTTGTTTTGTGTAACTTATATTACATTTTTTTGGAATAAACTTTTGATATCTTCAGATTTTTTTGCAAATATTGATGGCATCACAAAACAAAGTAATGACATTAATTCTAGTAAATTATTTTGTAATGGAGTTCCGGTTAGCAAAATTCTTCTTTCAGCATTTATTCGGATTAAGTAATTGTACCGTTGTGTTGTCATATTTTTTAACATATGAGCTTCATCGAAGATTACATAATCCAATGGTGAAATACGAAACATCTTTTTTTCTTCTGGTGTTGATACAACAACATGATATGTTGCTAATATAATATCAATATCTTTAAAACCACTTTTAATCCACTGAATACGTAATGCCCGACGTTCATCCTGACGACCTTGATATTTCACAACGTTTAATTTTGGACTCCATCTGTAAGAACTTAATGAGTAAAAAAATAAAACGACAAAAAAAAAGTTTTACCTCGCAAATTCTAAATCCCAGTTATCTAATGTTGATGATGGAACAACAACTAAATTTGAATTTTTACTCAATCCGTTTTCTTTTAAATATGTCAAAAATGCAATAACCTGAATTGTCTTGCCCAATCCCATTTCATCAGCTAAAATGCCATTTGTGTTCTCGCTATGCAGTACAGCCAACCAATTCAAACCTACCAATTGATAATCCGTTAATTTACATTCCGGATTTAACCATGTCGGTTGTTGTGTTATTCCAGCACCTGATGCAACGGCTGCTTCTAATCTTTGAACAATTTTATTACATTTTTTCATAATTGTTACAACATTACTTTGACACATTAACAATTGCTGAACCGCATTTAATATATCCGCCGACAGCGATTTTGTCTGTTGTATTTTTGAAACTAAATCATGCCAATTTTTAAATGGTCGCAATGGAATTATCGCATCGATTTTCTTTTGTGAGCAACCTTTTATGGCCAGCATATCATTTTCTTTTGAGTTATTCATAAAATCTAATACACTTTTTCGAGTTTTTGACATTCTGTCATCATTTGCCTCAACATCACTTCCTTCATCACTATCAAATACATTTTCTGTTGGTTTCTCGTTATCCGAATCACTATCATCATTACTTTTACGCCTATCCGATCGTTGTTTAGGATGAGATTTTGAATGATGTCGACTACCATTTCGCTCATGACTTGATCTCGGTCGATCCTTTTGTTGTTCAATTTTTCTCTTTTTATATTCATGAGCTTTATCGACATACTCAGCAGATTTTGTAATATCCCAGCTATTACGTACTAAAGCATCTTGAGCTGCCATACAATCTATGTTTGGTCTTATTGTTTGTAAACCAATTAATCTTTCTTCTTTTTCAGATATTGTTAAAGAACTACTGTTATTATTTGTTTTAGATTCGGGAGAATCAGCATTATCACTATCACTATCATTCATAGCCTTAATCCTCTTTCTCCCAGGGACATTAACATAACTTCCAGCTAAAAATTAATAACGGTTTATATTTGAAAAAAATTTCATTATCACAAGGTTGGTATCATTGATTTATACATTTCGATTTGATTTTTTTTATACAATTCCAAATGTCAAACAAACAAAAAATTTTTTTATTTAAAAACGTAAAACAATTTTTAATTTATAAAATTTTATATAAAAATTACAAAACCTTACATGAACTTGATGCTTTTTCTTCTTCTGAGTTTTTTTGAAAACGATACTGACGTAAGCCGCTAACTTTTTGACTTCCATTTTCCGACATTTTTAACTTGTATTTTTTCGGATTGCTTTTCTACTCTAATGAAATTCTAAATATATTAATTCTGTGGTAATTAATAAAAGCATGTATGTGAATTTAGCTAGTGAAATAAGAAACTCCTGAAATTCGACACAATTTGTTGCGAAATAATCAAAAAAAAATTAACACAGGTTAAACAGAACAAAAAGAGAAAACCTAAAGCTGTCAAATTAAATGAAATGTGTTATTCGTATTTTGAAGATATGTATAGGGTGAATGGTAAGGATGAGTTCGATAATTGACAACGAATTGTGTGAAAATGTCGTTGGCATATGAATAAACAATTTTTTTAATTGGAGGGATGAAGAACATCATAAATTAGTTGAAGAAGTTCAATTAAAAAAAAAGGACTGCCGACAGAAGTGAAAACTTAAATCTGTGAAATAGCTGTGTTTTTTGTTTGTCTTCCAATTATTGTAGCATTGCAAATTAAAATTTCAGAATGTTTAAATTAAAATCATTAAAATTATTCTGGGTTCCACATCTATCAGCATTCCAAGCAACTATTATATACATTTTTATATTTAAAATAATCAAAATATATCATATAAAAATTTGCGTCTATCAACACCTTAGAAAGCATGTTGTTGTGGGATCTTGTTCTTAAAAGTTTTTTATGTGTTGTTGTGACCTCACTAGTCACACCCATAGATCAACAATTTTAAATTTTACAAATCTTCCTGCGGAAAGCTAAGTAAATTAATTGGTATTAATGCGCATTGCAAACGGCATGCAAATCACTAAATAGAATTTAGAATTTATGCGATTTACGTCTAGTAATTGTGAGCTTTAAATCGATATAATCGATGTTATCAAGTATCAAGTTACAAGTATTAAGTCTTCACTTAATTTTAGAACATGTATTACATACAATTTCAAACCAACAATTTTGAAATACAAATGTAATTGTTTTAGGTTATACTATCTTTCCTACGTTCAATATTTATTTAGCATTATGACTAGAATGCAAATTGCAAAAGACAGTAGCAATATAACTCTAACAAACTGCATTATAGATCAGTTTTTTAAAATCCGTAAAAAGAAATTTTTATAATTTTTATGAATTCATGAATAAAAAAAATAATTTTAATGGTATTTAATAAAAATTAAAAAAAAAACAGTAAAAAAATGTACCAGTCCAGGAATTGAACTCACGATCTACAGAACATCAGTCGACCGCGATATCCACATCGCAATTTGAAACGTTAAAAAATGATGGATGTGTTTCATATTTAAAAATATTTTGCTGATTTAAAAATTGATAATGCGAATATATAGATTTTACTCCATACAAAATTTTACAACGCGGCTAAAGAAGTTTTCACTTCAAAATATTTTAATTTGCATTACCTTACAGTTAACCATGTGAAAATCTATGGGGCTTTAGGTTTAGAATTAGCAAATTGAAACTAAATACGGATAAAACAAAGTGTATATATGTGGGCTATTGAATAATTTAATGATAATATCGCAAAGTGGCGATCACTCTCCGCAAGCTCTTTTACGTAAACTCAAATCTGCCGTTTGATTTATGAACTTATAATGGCTTTGTTTTGCTACGTTCTTTCAGTTTGTACAAATGGTTTGCTTTTGTGTCTACAGATGTGTTTTAATTTTATAGGTTCTTTGGCTCTGTGTCTTGGAGAAGGTCATTTTGTATTTCTTCTACTAGGGTGTATAAAAATTTCTTCCGTTTGATCGTTATTATTAGATTTTGTTGTTTTTAAACTTTTAAAATTTATTTTCCTAATTTTTTTAGTAATACTATCATTGTACAAATAATCGATCTCTGATCCAAGTGAATAAATAAATAAGTAAAATAAATAAATTTTATTTTTTCTGCTTGTTTGCAGAAACGAGTCTTCATATAACTCTATATGTAAGCTGAATTCATTGAGACATCGAGATAAGACAGTGCGTCACATGATCAAGGATTATTTGCAATCAAATTAATATTTTGTTCGTGCGAATTCCTCTAAAAGAGGCTTTTCCTATCCTATTTCCTTTATTCTATCATGAAATATCGGCCTATGTCATATTTTATTATGTAGTAGTCGTTCGTAACAAAAAAAAACGAAAACGATCAACATCTTATAGAAGGCATGTTGTTGTGGGATCAATTGGTCTTAAAAAGTATTATGTGTTTTTATGACACATATATTGTAATTCCTACTACACAACACATTTTATTAAAAACAATAAAAATTCTTTCACAACATTTTTATTAAATCAAATCATTACTAAAATTAAACTTATAAATTCATCACAGTCTATATAAATTTACAAATCACAGAAAATTCAAACCACTGTAAACAAATTAATGACGGCCGGTTGGTTGGCAGATGGTTTTATTGATTGATAATTTTAATTAAACTAAACAAATTTTGACCGTGACATGAAATGTTTATATCCTCATCACTCGTAACAAAGTATGTGCGTTCGATTTAACCGAAACAACTGAAAAAACAACAACAATTGCATTCAATTTTTCAGTTGTATCAGTTGCTTCAGTCAAATCAAACGGTTGATTGTGTGACGGTTATTGTCACAAAATTAAAAAGCTCCCCTCTCATAATGCGTTACGTAATTTACGTACAGCATTTTAGCGTCAAAATATTAAATTTGGTTCGATATTAGGACTCCTATATTATCAAATACTCGTGTATTATTTTACGCTTCAACCCGACTGTATTTTGTTTATCTTACAAGACATATAGCGTTTTCGATTCTACAAAAAATGTAACTTTTTTTCATGTCGCTTTTTCTCTTCTATTCTCGAAAAAAATGTTGACCTGAAAGAAGTTTTGTTTTCTTTTCTCGATTTGGATGTGAGTTTCGAACTTTTAGAGGGCAATTATTTTGCATTTTTTGACTTTTCTCAAGAGTGATGCAAAAATGTTGCCTTGTTCAGAACTGCAACATGAATATATTATTAAAAATAAAAAAAAACGTATGGTGAAAATTTTTTAAATAAAAATATTCATATATGTTAAAAAATAAAAATAATAATAGACATTAAGAAAAATCAATTAACAATAATAATAAAGATTTTTTTGCTTTGAATTTTTCTTGACAGTACTATTGTGTAAATTCATAGAATGTGTAATCTTTCTATTATAGTCAACATTCTAAGTCACGAGTGTATAGTCAAAAAAAAAAATCTTCATTCAAAATGAGTAAAATTTCCATAAAAATTTATATCTAGCTGACGATTGAGAAATTCAACTTAAGTAAGATAACTGATGATGAAGTTTCAACTTAGAAATATCATCTGGCATAGAGGTTAAATGTGTCTGCCAAAGCAATTGAACTCGTTGTTGGCACTGATGAGGTTCGAGTTCGAATCCCAACTGAAACACGTGAAAGAGAAAACCAGAGTTTTTCTGAGATATTTCGAACCATTCCTTTAAATTGGAAAAATTCAAATTAATTCCTTAGTTCCTTGAGTTTAATTGCTCACAAAAATCCTGAATAAATAGTAATAAATTTTGTTTGGAGATTTTCAAGGAAAATTCCTAATAAATGAAACTAAAAATAATAATTATTAGCAGAAACTGATCAAATTAAAACAGTAAGCACAGTTATATTTCAAATAGTAGTTCCTTTATTTTGTTAATCAAATTTGACGGATATAAAAAAATTTGACTTTTTTCTGTTCGATTCTCAAGTGAAAACTGAAATGAAAAATACAGAACTACAAAAAACAATGCAAAACTTAAATAGTTTCGCCCGCTCTCACTCACTTAAATCCAGAATCGAAAACGCTAATAGATATCTTTTAAAACATCCAATCTAGAACTTACGACAACATGCGTTTTGAGGTGTTGTTGGATGCTTTTTATAAACCTTTGTAGATTGAAGCCCACCTGAGACTATTGGTTTCAGCAAATTATATCTGCATAGGATGGAAAAGGTAAACTAGCATAGCAATGGGAGGATGTAGCTTGCCTTATAAATGCAATAGGAAGGGTTCAAAACCGGATCAAGTCTAATGCAAAATTAATTTGCAGCTGCAAGAATGATTACTTAGAGATGATTTAGCGACTAAAAAGACGCAAAATTGAAATAATTGAAGAAATGCGCCAAATTAAAAAGGACAATTGGGCTTTTGCTTCCAAATAGTTTTTTAGCTTTAGCCTGTGTTACTTGTTTTAATTAATGAATTATAGATTTAATCAATGAATTATAGATTTAATCAAAGAATTATGGAAATGATTATTTCTATAATATTCATTTAAAACATAATGAAATAACCATTAAATTAATTGAAGAGCAATTTGGCCCATTAGAAAATTTACTGCATTTTGTTCTATATATTGTGGAGCATTATCATTCTTTTCGTCATTCATTTCCACTGAATGTATTCATTTCGTTGTTGGACGGCAGAGTATAATCTCATTTTTACTCTCGAATATATCTGTCCCATGTTATATCTTTTCTCTCTGAAAACTTTGACAGATATTTTGGAGAGATTTTGTGATTAAGCTTAATGCCCGATTTATAGTCACTAACGGTAACTTAACGTTAACTTTAACTTAACCGTAACTTAAGACAGTACAAAATTTTGATTTATAGTCGGTAAGAAATTACGTATTCTTTGACGTTTGATTTGATATTAATTTTGGGTTTGCAATCAATTTTATAAATCAAATCAATTTTTTAAAGCAATAAACTGATTTTAAAATCAAAATTTAAAATAATGAAATCAAAATAAACATTTAATACAAAATTTAAAATAAAAAAATTCATTTTCATGTTAATTTCATGCCGAAATTTGGCTTTAATGTCGCTCTTTTTATATCCTTTACATTTCTTATTGAATAAAATTTTATTTTTATCAACACTTTCAATTAAATTTATGTTTTCTTTAGTATATATAATAAACGTCAAAAAATCCTTAACAAAATCTTTAAGATAGAATGAAATGAACTTTACATTAAGTTAACGTTAAGTTTACGTTACCGACTATAAATGCTCTAGTGCATTTTCATACATTTGTACTTTACGTTAAGTTAACGTTAATTAAAGTTACCGACTATAAATCGGGCATATACCGACTATAAATCGGGCATTGGAATTCATTAGCATTTTACAATTCGAACTTATTTCGCATTTTGTAACGATCGCAATAATCGCAAAACAATAATAAAACCAAATTCATCTTCGTTTTCAATTCAATAGAAATGTATTTCATTAGTTTCCGTTCATTTTTACATTAACAATAATTTTAAAATTTTCTAATACTTTACTGCTAGTTAAATTTCGAATATACTATAAAAAGCAACCGAACGTACTCAATTTTATTTCCAATTCTGGCGAACAGATGTCGTTGTCGTTGTTAATCTTTGTTGAATTTTGAATATTACACGATTGATCATAAGATGTCAAAAGCAAAATCACATTTTGCAATTTAAAAAAAAGGCCATTCCATTTTTGCTTTTCAAAAGAATTACAACATCCAATAATCTACTTAATTTATATAGATCAATGTCAATTGATAGTATTATTTAACTTTGATGTGAGAAATCAATAATATTTTAATTCAAAAGTGATGTATTTAATTGCAATCAAGCAAATAAAAAAAAAAGTTGTAAACAAAGAAAAAATTCCAATGTCGTTTTGTTTAATTGTTAAAATTGATTTCTAATTTTAATAACTGTTTTGAGAAAGCATTATTTATTGGCTTTAATTACAATGGAAGATTCCACCCCGCTAAGTAGTTTACAGTGATTTGTGTTTTTGTTTGTTCATCAAAAAGCTGATAATTTGGATGACAATTTCAATTATATTTTTTTATTTTATTTCATAGAAGGATAATTGTTGTCATTAATTGTTAAATCTGCTTTATAAAAGTGGCAGTACATGAAGATAAAGTACCCAATGATGTTATCGAAAGTATGAATAGCAAGGATAACAGTGATCGAAGCTATTACCACAGTTAGAGACAATCGTTTGTTTGATGGTTTTTTCGGTTGTTGAAACCGCATGGATTCAAAGGCAGATATATGAATGAAAAGTTAAAGGATCGAATGCAATGTTCAATTGGGCATTTCGAACAACGAAGGTGTAATTCAACAGCAGCAACTTATGTTCACAAATTAGTTCATCCAATTTAATTAATTGATCAAACGCTAGTCAAGGGAATTGAAGAATATTGATGACATCAATCAACAGTTATAATTCAAGGTATTTTTAGATTATAGATACATTAATTTTTATTACTTTATTCTCATTGGAATGTCAGAATAATTTTATAAAACATTAAGAGATTCCCAATTTTCAAGCTTCGTGTGGGGACAGATGCTGTCCCGTAGCATCAATTTTATTTGTAGTAGTAAAGGTCCAAGTGATTATACGTAGCGCCGAACAAAAAGGGACCCGTTAGCTTTTTTTTTTTAGATATATATATAAATAATTTGGTGGGAAAATATTTTCCAGTTTGGGCGTTGGCAAGCCGGTTTTTTTTTTGAAAAAAACTTTTTTTTGTGGAACATTTTATATTATTATATTTATATATTTATATATTAATTGATTATTTCAATTCAGATTAATTAATATCTATATATAGTTTATTTTTCGCGTCGGTTTATTTAGCTAAATTTTGTTAAAAAGCTAGAGGAAAAAAATAAAGGTTTAGTTTCTAAGGTGTTCATGTGTATATTTATCATAAGTACTCTAAATTTATATTTTCAAAAATTTAAAGAATTCCGCGTTTCTCTTTGTAAGTTTTAGGATAGACCAGTTGTGGTTTTTTTTTGGTAATAGGGTGGTGGCAACCGGTTTGGGCCGTGGTTGTCAATCAGTTTTTGTGTATCTTGAAATAAACCAGTTATTGGTTTCGTTTTGATTAGGAAATTACATATTTTGAATTTTGATAAGAATGTATACAATTATGAGGGGTCAGGGGTTGTTAAGGAGGTGTCGGCCAGGTGGGTTTGAGCCCTGGATGAATGAGGTGGATGGGAGAGCGAATGAGGAGAGAAAAGAGAGAATGGTTGAGGCGAGGAATGTAGTGGATGGAATGATAAATGTGATTCTGGATGAAGTAAAACATAAAATATTTTTGGAATTGATGGATGATATTTACGAAGAAAAATATGATGAGTTTCTGGATGATTTGATTTGTGAGATAGTGAATGAGGAGTTGAATGGGGTGAATGAGGAAGCGGATGAGATGGATGAAGTGACTGAGGAAGTGAATGTGGGCTGGCGTGAGAGAAGGAGGATAAATAGAAATAGGAGCTCTCACCTGAAGAGGAAGGAGAGGAGAAGAAGGGAGAAGGAGAGTCGCTTGGTCGTGGAGCTGGGAGCTTCCTCGACCAAGAGTACTCAAACGGAGGAGCTGGTTGAGGAGGTCCTCATCTCACCGACCACGCGACAGGAAGAGGAGTGGTCTGGTCCACAGGAGGCCCCTGTTCCTCATTGTATAATTAGTTAAGACTAATTTTTTTTTAATTTTGAAAAAAACCGTTTTGGGACAGCAATTTTTTTTGGAGATTGTTTTTTGTGCTGTCATCTGCTTTTAGTAATACTAATTGTTTTTTTATTTGGAAAAAAGAAAACCGTTTTGGGGAAGCAGTTTTTTTTTTTGAAATTTTTTTATGCTACCATGTACATATTGTACATATAATTGTTTATATATTGTACATATTTTTGGATGATGCAATTAATTTATATATGAAATTAATTGTATGTTTTTTTGATTATGGTTAGATTTAGTAAGTGTTTAGCTACCACCATTTTTTTTTTTTTAGAATTATTTTTTTTCATTGCGATTAATTTTAAAAAGTGGTATAAATATAGAAATAATTATTTTTAGCTAACATTTATTTTTTGTTTTGGATACAATAAGTAAAGCGAAAAATTTGACCTGAACAAATATATTAGAGTTAATAACTTAAAAATTAGTAAGCTTAGTTTTGAATTTAAAATAATCGTAATTTTTTTTTGAAATTACCAATTTATTATTTAGTCTGAAGATTAAATTTAATTAATTTCATGTAAAACTTTATTAACACATATTATGTATTTCATGTTTCGATTTAGCATTTTTAAATAGGGAATTGTTTGGATTATGGATAAGTTATGTAGTATTTAGGTTTATTGATTCACTTTCCCAGCGGTAGGCCTAACAAGCCATCCATGGGGCTTATCCCCTTAACGATGATGTCGTTCTTAGATCGCCTATGGCCACCGGGGTTATGCGATCGAAGAACATTGGTTTCTTCTCTTCATTCGGCGAGGAAGTTCTCAGGGACGGGGAGTGGTGTTGCTGTGTTTGTACTTAGGTGCAAACCAGTAGTACCATTCCTTGCTCAGAGGCTTCTTCGGTGTAATGAAGAGAGGGACCAATTGTACTTTGCTTTCAGGATCAGAGGCTTCACCTCATACAAATTCAAAAACTTTTCCATTTTTTCATTTAGCTTTTCAATAGATCAATTTTTTCATAGAGTTTAGGATTTGAAGTCTGGTGCTCGGGAGCGTTCTACAACTTTCGCATTAGGTTTAGTTGTAATTTATTTGTAGGTTAAACAAGCACAACTGGGTCAGTAGAAATGGACCTAGTGTCTAATCGTGACAGTTGTGATTGTTTTATTAGGTTGGGGAGAATCTGTTCTGTAGAATCTGGTCGTTAGGGGCTTTTCCAGTAGGTTCTCACATGCATGGTTGGAGTGGGCTCGCGAACGCGATATTTTAAATTTAAACAATATGGATATTGTAGCCATACTTACTTTTTAAATTGTCTCCAGACGAATCTTGATTTTTGGAATCTCTTATATATTAAATAAAAATAAAATAAATAAAACAAATTTTTCGAAAATTAATTAAATAAAATTTTTATTAAATAAATAATTTTTTTTAAATTTAAGTTAATTTTAGGTAGCTAAATAAATAAATTTTCTTAATAAGCAAGACATCAAGATATAAATAAATATTTTTATTTTTTTTAAAAATAAATCAATATTTTGAGCTAGGACGGTGCATCCAATAAATAAACATCCTTTCTGAATATTTTTTATTTTTCAATTTTTTTTAAAAATAAATAAATATATTTTAGGGGTGCTATCGTCAATAACTAATTTTAGGTATATATAATTATTTCAGTATATCTGAAATTAAATAAATAGATTATACTTTTACATATATAATGTTTTAGGAATCTTTTGTAAAAGATTCAGTAAAGATTAGCGGCGACAGCGGTTTTTCTTTGTTCTTGTACAAGTTTGTTTTTACAAATTTTTTTTTTGGGGCGTTCGTTGTTTTTTTTTCGTTTTGCGTTTTTCATTGTTTTCATTTTTCCATCGTACTAACTACATTTTTTTTGTTGAGAGTTGGTTTTACTATTGTTGGTGATTGCGAGTCATGATTTTGCGGGTTTTACCATCGAAATCTCTAGCGTCTGTTTCCTATATACCAAGCCTAAGTTTTTCAATATATTTTTTTTTATAAAATTAAATTTAGTGTTAGAATCATTAGTTGTCATAAATTAAACATATATTCTTAATCATTAGTTATTATAGTTATAAATTTAATTCTCGGTTTTTAGAATTTAAATAGGTGTTATATTTAATATTACTTAGTTATTATAATTTTTTTTTATTAGTTATTAGAATTTCTATTATTAGTTTAAGTTTAATAGTGCTTTGGTGGTTTCTGTCATGGAGGGGATGGCGACGTTTTTGTGATTTCAAGAGTAGAAATCTTGATTTTTACCTTGAATTCATGGTGTAACGATCGCAATAATCGCAAAACAATAATAAAACCAAATTCATCTTCGTTTTCAATTCAATAGAAATGTATTTCATTAGTTTCCGTTCATTTTTACATTAACAATAATTTTAAAATTTTCTAATACTTTACTGCTAGTTAAATTTCGAATATACTATAAAAAGCAACCGAACGTACTCAATTTTATTTCCAATTCTGGCGAACAGATGTCGTTGTCGTTGTTAATCTTTGTTGAATTTTGAATATTACACGATTGATCATAAGATGTCAAAAGCAAAATCACATTTTGCAATTTAAAAAAAAGGCCATTCCATTTTTGCTTTTCAAAAGAATTACAACATCCAATAATCTACTTAATTTATATAGATCAATGTCAATTGATAGTATTATTTAACTTTGATGTGATAAATCAATAATATTTTAATTCAAAAGTGATGTATTTAATTGCAATCAAGCAAATAAAAAAAAAAGTTGTAAACAAAGAAAAAATTCCAATGTCGTTTTGTTTAATTGTTAAAATTGATTTCTAATTTTAATAACTGTTTTGAGAAAGCATTATTTATTGGCTTTAATTACAATGGAAGATTCCACCCCGCTAAGTAGTTTACAGTGATTTGTGTTTTTGTTTGTTCATCAAAAAGCTGATAATTTGGATGACAATTTCAATTATATTTTTTTATTTTATTTCATAGAAGGATAATTGTTGTCATTAATTGTTAAATCTGCTTTATAAAAGTGGCAGTACATGAAGATAAAGTACCCAATGATGTTATCGAAAGTATGAATAGCAAGGATAACAGTGATCGAAGCTATTACCACAGTTAGAGACAATCGTTTGTTTGATGGTTTTTTCGGTTGTTGAAACCGCATGGATTCAAAGGCAGATATATGAATGAAAAGTTAAAGGATCGAATGCAATGTTCAATTGGGCATTTCGAACAACGAAGGTGTAATTCAACAGCAGCAACTTATGTTCACAAATTAGTTCATCCAATTTAATTAATTGATCAAACGCTAGTCAAGGGAATTGAAGAATATTGATGACATCAATCAACAGTTATAATTCAAGGTATTTTTAGATTATAGATACATTAATTTTTATTACTTTATTCTCATTGGAATGTCAGAATAATTTTATAAAACATTAAGAGATTCCCAATTTTCAAGCTTCGTGTGGGGACAGATGCTGTCCCGTAGCATCAATTTTATTTGTAGTAGTAAAGGTCCAATGATTATAATTTTCTCTTAGAAAAAGATATTTTTTATTTAACCAACCGGCAATCAACCTACAATTGTAGGTAATGTTTCGATTAAAAACCAATTTAATTAAATTGTTTAATAAAATTTAAATTTATTTAATAAATTTTATTTTTTGTTTCCGCCAAAAAACTCAGAAATAACTCATATTTTATATTTGATAGTTAATTATCGGAGGAAAAAATTATACGAATATCGCTCTATATATAATAATATATGGTAACAATATTTTTAATCGCTACTTTAAAACATATGCAAAAAACTGTTGTGTAAACTTGGTCTCTTTAATAAAGAAACAGCAATAAAAACTTGTTTTCAAAACATCTGTCAAACGTTACATTTGTATTTTGTTTTCATTGATTAACATTTGTGTTGGTTATTTTTCACTACACAGTACACAAAACAAAATTACTCCTCTAAATCGATTGGAAAATATAAAAGTTTAATTTCAATTATTTATTATAAAATATAAATAATAACGAATTTATAATAATGTGATGGATTAAAATATGTGAATTTTATATTTAAAGATTTTCATTAATAAATTTGGAACTATAGTTTAAGAAAAAATAAATGAAAATTCTGCTGTCATGAGTCAAAATTTTCCGGAAAATTAGCATATTATGGAATTGTCTCGAATGTATGTAAGTAGATATTTTTTATAAAATATTATTTAATTTTTCTTTGGTTTGTCTCTGTTTTTCTTTTAAAAATGTTCACAATTTTGTTTTTATTGTTGTTAATTTTTTTTATTAAGATTTAAGTAGAAGTAAATTTTTAATTTCCGTAGATCAAAAATTATTTGAATTTTGTTTTTTTTAAGATAAAGTTTTTGTTTTTTGTTTCATATCATTCAATACATTTCCGGATTAGATTTGAATTTTTTGTTCTTGTGTTTCTGTTGGTTCAATATTAGTGGCAGTAACAAGGGGAAGTGAATTATTTTGTTTTGTTTGTATTTTAATGTAATTGGGAATGAAGTGTAAACGAATTGATGATAAGTGTTGATGATATTCTATTTATAGTAAATTGTTTAAAGATTAAGAAGAAAGAAAAACGTGGAGTACATGAGCTGTTTTCTTATTTGCCTATATAATATGTTTGAAGAAGTTTCAGCTTAGTGTATAAGTGGGCGATAACGTATCATTAAAGTAAAAATATTGAAGTTCTTTTTGCGAGTGGTTTACAACAGTTGATAGTACCTAGAATTTGTGATAGTCGCTAAAATGATTAAAACATTTGTCGTTTCGTTAATCAACAATTTTAAGTTATCAATAACAAAATAAACAAATATTTTAACGATTGATTTAGCATAAAATATAAAAAAAAATAAATTTGTTTTAGTTAGATTACAATTATCTTATCAACTATAAATTAATTAACGCTATTACAATAATTAATTTTTCGTTTTGTTTTCAACCCATTTTGTAATATAGTCGTTATTCCTAGATTGTTTATTATTAGAGCAATAACCGCACCGATTTTGATTCGTGTCCCGATAAAAACAAAGAGCATTTGTTCCCTTTATATTTTTTTTAGTTTTATTTTGATGCGTTTTAGTATGGAATTTGATTCCGGAAATTGATAACGATTGTTAAAGTTTTTGTGTTTATAAACAAAAATATTGAGTTTTTTATTGTATTTGAAATTATCATTTTAAAATGTCTGACTTGATTGACCTGCTATTTAAATATTAGTATGATAGCAAAATCATCAAATTTGTTTTTAAGATCATCGAAAAATAACGGTTTACGGTTTGAAAAATAAGTCAGGGAGTTGTCACTAGGGAGCCTACATAAATAGAGAGTGGACAGGTAATTTTCGAAGTGGACTGTTCGAAAAAATTCAATATGGCGGCTGGACTGTTCGAAAGATTTTTATCAAAGTATTAGTGTGTATATTATGCTATATATTTTTTGTTGTCAATGTCAATATTGCTAGCATGTTTTGCATTTTTAATAATAATAATAATGAATAATAATAATATTTATTTGACAGTAAGCTATGAAAGCTTCTATTTACAGTAAATTACATCACATATGTCTCTTAATATTTACAACTTAATAATTTATATAAACTTTTACTTTAAAGTTAAGGGAGGAAATGATTACATTAGAATTATGAAAGATACGTAAACTATTGTATGATCTGACTAGATATGAATTTAGATGAACGAATATCACAAAGTAACAAAAAATAAATCATTGCCTATTTATTGCTTAGTTTAATGCTTGGGGGATATTACTTTTACTTAGGTGCCAAGAATTTTTTTTTTTAATTTGATATAGAATCACTCACTGAAGCGAATAAAACCAAAACGAGTTGTATATCAACACCAGGGGCCAAGATACAGGCCTTTGAAAAAAGCAAAATCTATACAAAATTGCACTGTTTTCACAAATTTTTTTTCTATTTTAGCTTTATTTCCTATCATCAGCGTAGATGTGAAATTCAGAATTCGTTATGCAGTTAGCTATGTCATTTATGAAAAGCGAGAACACCACAGTGCAGTGAAATTATTTCAGATAGAATATTATCAATTTCAACAATTTGCGATCTGTCAGTCAAGTACGAATAAATGAGCCTGCAAGCAGACGGTGAAAAATTAAAAAGAGATGAAAGTTTACGACAAAGTTTTTTATGGTTTATTGAATCAAATGCTTTCGAAAAATCAAGCAGCGCAAGTACCGTGAACTTTTTTGCGTCAGCATTACGGCCTATATCATCTACAATGTGTAGTAGAGCTGCGGCTGTACTATGACTAATATGCTGATTGATGTTTACAAAGCAGTTTGTTTCTGTTCAAATATTGTACCATTTGTGTTTTTATTATTATCTCAAAAGCTTTAGAGAGAGTAGGCAAAGCACTTATTGGTCTAAGGTCAGACATAGACAGAGGATTTTTTACTTTAGGAATTGGTGTTATTTTAGCTGTTTTCCAACAAGTTGGAAAAAACGATTTAGTAATTATGTTATTGAAAATATACAAAAGAAAAAAAGAAATTTCAGGGAGAATTAATTTGATGAATTTTAATGAGATATTATCAAGACCAGTCGCGTTAGATTTAATTGAATTGATAGCAAAGAACAATTGTTCATGTGATATATGTTCAAAAGCAAAATTTGGAATGTTAGCATGAACAGTCCAGCCGCCATATTGAATTTTTTCGAACAGTCCACTTCGAAAATTACCTGTCCACTCTCTATTTATGTAGGCTCCCTAGGAACAGCAGAGCAGTAATAGCTATTTAAATCATTAGGTTTAAAAGAAATTACCTGGTGTTCATTATCTTTACCAATTCCAAGGCTTTTTACATTGTTCCAGAACATCTTTGGCGGCAGTTCAGGGTTTAGTTTTTTATTCAGATGTTCGTATTTCGACTTCCGGATTGATGCGGTAACAATATTTCTCAGCCGTACATAATTTATCCGGTTTTGATCAGAGCGAGTTCTGGCCCGCTTATTGTATGCCCTAATTCGTTCTGTAATTTTTATTTTGATGTTAATAGTGAACCATTAAGGTTGTTTTAAATTAACATATATTTTCCTAATCGACGAATTCGAGTCGAATTTCGAACATCTCAATTACTAGCATATTGAAATGCTCAAGTTGGCTGTCAATATCAGTCAAGTCATAAATTATATTCCACAGTAATCTTGTACAGTATGAGATAAGTTCTTCAATATTTACATTTTTATAATCTCGAAAAGTTATCTTCTGGGATTGATTTGGAATTGCATCATATGAGAAAAATACGAGGTCGTGATGAGATATTCCGGGGAGAGATATTTGATTTGATTTGAACTTTCGTAAGTTTACTTTGTTGGTATTACATAACACAAGATCCAGCAAGGATGAGCTGGCTGACGAGAAGTGAGTGGGTTCAGAATTAATTAGACTTACAGAGAATCCTTCTAGAATACTTTTAAATATTCCACATCCACGTTTAGGAGAAAGCATATCATAATTAGAATTTTGCAATTTTCCACTATAAAAAAGTCTCAATAAAGTTTGAATTGAAATGCACAACACTTATTATTTAAAAAAAAAAATTCCCAGAAACAAATAATTCTATATTACCATGCTAACAAAAATAAATACAAAGCCAAATACAATAAAATATAAAATATATAACGTTGTTGATGATTGTGATGGGGTTGGTGAAGTTTCCTGTATGGATTGAGGCGGTGGAGTTTTTTGTTTATCAACTCCATTCATCATTTTTGGTTCAACACAATTATTATTTACTACTTTATTCTTGTGTTTCTGTTTAGATGATTCGTTTACTTTAACACCACTGATTTCTGAATTATCATCAATTTTTAATTCTTTTTTGTTTTTTTCAAACGATGAAAATGTATTTTCATTTTCTTGTACTTTAAGAGTTTTTAGAGAAATCGCCACTTTGCCGATCTTTCGCTTTAATCAGAACATCACGAGCTAAATATTTACGATCATTACGAATTTGGCCGTTTTGATTCATAAAATTAGCAATCACTTCCCAACGTTGGATCGTTCCAGCCAGGAGTAGATTTACAGCTTTTGTAAGAACTTGCATATTTTCCGATGTCCACATTGCCGTTTTATTAATTACTTTAACTGATGAATTTTGATTAGATGATGATTCACATTTAGTTTTATTTGAAAACAAAGCTCTACGTTCTTCTTCGATTTTATTCTCGATATCATTTAATGTTTTCATAAAAATATTCCGACCACCTTTTAGAAGTTTTCTGTTGAATTCAAACAATTACAAGTTGGCTTACATTTTAAATAAAGATATTACGATGACCTTCAGTTCTACAATCAATGGAATGGAATAAAATCAAAAATAATATTAGGGAAACTTATTTTATGTATCTTAAATTTTGCACGAACATGAGACTTATTAAAATATTTACCTAATGTTTCATAAGCCCTTGTTATACAGGTAAAGTAATCATCTTCTGTTTTAATTTCTTCTTCTTGAGCTTTCCTTTTATCCGGATGATGTTTCAAAACAATTTTCCTATACGCTCTTTTAATGTCATCGTCAGACGCATTATTACTAAAATAAATTAAAGTTAATATTACTCCAATATAAAATTATGATCACTTAAATGTCAATAATTACCGATGACTTTTTAAACCCAAAACAGCATAATGATCTTGATCTTGCCATTCTTTTGGATCCAAACTTCTTAAATAATCAACATCAATAAATATATCGAGATCTTGATCAGTAACCTTTGTCGTTGAATTCTCCGAATTAATCAAACCTTGTCCATCGTTCGAGTGTCGTATGATATTTTATGTAATGTCTACCAACATTTTGTATTTGTTTTACAATTAATGGACTTATTAATGAAACCGTTCCAATATTCCAACTACTATCCTCCATTATCATCAAAATACAGAGATCTGATTGCACAAAATAAAAAAAGAAACCCGCGGTTTTAACCTCAAACACGTGGGATATTTTAATTATAAATTCATACAATTAAAACATTCAAAATTCACTAGTAGCACTTAAAGCACGTAGGATTATAATAACTTAATTAATTATTATAAAAAAATTTGATATTTTACATAATAAATCAACTTTATATTTCGTTATACAATTATAATTAAATGTCAGTCTAAATGTCAAATGACTTTTTTTTGTTTTTGTTTACTTTCGAAATGGCAGCCATATTTTTCGAAAATCTATGGCGATTTGTATGTATTAGTACGAAATTTTGGACTTTGTTTTCATTTTTACAGATAATTTAGGATTTATAAATTTTTTTCTTCTCTACAAAATTTAATTATAATTGCATATTAAGAGGCCCAAATGATTTTTTTGCAAATCTGAGACAATAAGCATTTTATTTAAAATTAACGGAAACTAACGGAAACTGTCAGTTTTAACCTGTCCACTCTCTGTTTATGTAGGCTCACTAGTTGTCACCATGAGGAGGTCGGAATGATTTTTAGTTGCAAATGCAACTTTATTACTTATAGGGCTGTGGTTCGAACCCCAGTTTAAATAAAGTATTATTAAAGTTTATTTTGGATTTTTGAGATCAATTGGAATTTTTTCAATTCAAAGGTATGGTTTGAAGTTTCTCAGAAAAAAACTCCAATTCACATTTTTTCGTGTTTCGGATGGGATTCGAACCTACCCTCGTCAGTTCCCGGCTCGAATCCTTGGACAGACACGCTATCGATTACGCCGTTGAGACAATGACAATATCGAAGTTGAAACTTCTTCATCACTTATTTATTTTTACGTTGAATTTTTCCACTGTCATTAGACTCCATATTATGGAAAATGTTTTTACGTTATATGGGACTTTTGCATTAAATTTCTAGACAATAGTTTGTGTGAATTAATAGAATGGGGAACATTTCTATTCTAATTAACATCCAATCAATGTGAAATCAATGGCTGACACTTGGTCAATTTGTAGTCCTATATGTATTAACATTAGACTACATTAAGGGAATTTAAATTTATTTTGGATTTTTGAGATCAATTAAACTCAAGTAAGTAAAGAAGTAATTGGAGTTTTTTCAATTCAAAGGTATGGTTTGAAGTTTCTCAGAAAAAAACTCCAATGCACATTTTTCGTGTTTCGGATGGAATTCGAACCTACCCTCGTCAGTGCCCGGCTCGAATCCTTATTATTAAAGGTTTTTTGGTTGGTTTTCTAATCAACCATTACCTATAGCTAATTGGAAAAATACTATGAACTGCATACGACCGTAACACAAACTTTGATATTTTCCTGTATGTTGTTTTTAACAGAACCAACCATGGTATTAGAAATTTCTCAAACGTGCCTTTTCGTAGTCGTCAGTATGCCGATTGGTATGTTCCTGGTGTTTATTAAATATTTACCTTTGCCACCATAGATACATAATACAAATTGTTTATAACAATTGTTTCAAGCGTTCGTCAAACGTCAAAGTATAAAGAGCTATTTTTCAATATAAAACATTTTTATTCTCTTTCATTTATTAATATCAGCTTTATTTGTATGTTTTTTCTATAATAATAGTATGTATCATTGTATTATTTTCTAACCTATAGCCTAATGAACTTAACAGATTGTCTAATGAAAATTTTCCTATAAAAAAATTATCATTATTCAATTGGTATGATTCCAATTGGTCAAATTGTTTTGATTTTATTAAAATTATTTTCAAATTATAATGACAATGGCTTTGATAATGATACGTTTTGTTCAAAAATCAAATTTTTTAGTTAAATTCTCTTATTTGCGTTTAGTTGAATTTAGTTAACTGTATGGGATGGGTTATTTTATCATCAGGGGTTTTTTAATCAGAAATTTGATTTATCAATTAAAACAATAAAGATTTATTGTTTTAATTGAAGAAAATGTTTTTATTTTATATTATACACAATTCATTGTCAGGGAATAAAGTATTGTAATCGATTCGTGTTTAATGAATTTTATTCTCTCGCAAATTAAAATTCTCGCTCGTGCCTCGCTCAAATTTTAAACATTTGCTTGAGAATAAACTATTTCATTATACACTCATTGATTAAACTACTATTATTCTCTCGCAAATTTAAAATTTTCGCTCAGGCCTCGCTTAAATTTTAAACTTTTGCTTGAGAATAAACTACTTCATTACAAACTGATGGATTAAAATACTATTAATATATTCTGTGCATTATTTTATTTATTTCATACTGATATCTAAAACGTAAAAAAAGTTGAACTTTAAAGTGCTAGGACTTTATAAAATTTTATAAAGTCCTAGGACGTTAAAGTTCAACTTTTTGAGCAAAATTTAAAACACATTTCTTTTTTTTTAATATATTTCCAGTATGAAATAAAATTTTGTATTTACCTCAAACGAAAAGTGTTTTTAAAGGTACTCACTAGTAATTTTGGCCTCAGCTAGACGCCCCGGCCGTAAACAACTAGCTCGTACTTTAAAGTTTCACTTTTCGTTCTTGATAAAAAAATAACTATTATTTTATGTTTCTTTTTTTTTTGTTAAGTTCGATGCAGAAAATAATGTTTTTATTCCCCTACATATTAAAGTGTTGCTTTATTACGGTGATTTGCGGCTTTAAAGTATCACTTTTCAACTATTTATTTTGTTGTCATAGCTACGTCCAAAAAAGTAAAATGCATTTGTATTTGTTTAAATTCTATGAAAAATAAATTTTTTTATCAAAGCAACCCTTAAATTCAAAATTTCATTATCCAATTAAAATAGTTGTTATCATTTGTTGTCATAGCTACACAATAGTTTGGAAAAAATAATAAATATTTGGTCAAAGGTTACTTGTTCCACATATTTTTATTTTAAAATTTATGAAAATTTAAAATTTTAATTTAGAATAAACAACTTTTCTTAAAATATTTTGCTTGCGGCGAATAAAAAATAGTATATGATGCACGGACGTAAGCTATTTTGGACTTAATGTGGGTGCAAATCTCGGCGAGCGCCTCGATTTGCAAACTCCACATCCGTCCAAAATCTTTAGCTTTACGTCCTAGCATTATAATGTACTATTTTATTCTCTCAGTTTTAAATATACATTTTTAATTCGTAATACACTGTAAGAGTGGTATTTTCTATTGTTTTAACCGGAATTAAGATCTGTGAACCAGTATTTTTAAAGCTATAATAATGAGTGCTTCTAGATTCGCAAGGATAAATAGCGCAAAGGTACAATTTCCAGCAGGTTCGAGCCAACCATCTGAAATCTGGATATATGACCATGAAGTCTCAACATAACGTCGCTTTAATAATGAAATAACGTATACGCGAAAGTGTAGTTTCGAGATATTGGAGTTTAAAGATGGATGTGCGCATGCATTTGCATGGACGTTAATTACCAATATATTAATTTTTACCCCCAGTCATAAAATAATTCGAAAATGTAAAAACGCCACTTTAAAGATATCCTTATGGGGAATGCAGCGCACCCATTATATAATAACATATATATAGCATACGTTATTTCATTATTAAAGCGACGATATGATGTATTGCCGAACCACAAGTTATACGCCAACTGTAACAATAATTATAGTGCAGGGGGAGTTGCTTTATTTGTTAATAATGAGTTACAGTATTCTGTAATCGTTGACCAAATGGAAAGCGCTGATTATTAGAGTTGAGCTTGTGGTGAATTCTGATAAGGTGACCTTTGTATGCATCTTGAATCGTCAATCGTTGAACTGTAGATTTACCCTAACTACTGAAGTCCTGAATTTCAATGTAACAGATCACGCTTGTCTTTGCTTAAACATCCAGTATAATACTAATGTTTGGAATACTAAGGATGACTTGTCTTGTCTTACTTTCAAAGAGGTAATTGATTATAATAAACTAAACAGGGTGCTTGCTGAAGAAAATTGGTCTAAAGTTTTTGCGGAGAGTAATCTTTCATTTGCGTTTGATGAGTTCATGAAAATCCTAACTGCGAACATAAACACTTGTCGTAACTTAAAGTTAAGCATAAAATAAAAAAACTACAGCCTTGGCTCTCTGATGATTTATACACGAAAATTCAAAGAAAAAATGTTCTCCAAAAAAAAAAATTAAGAAAACCGGCTGTTCTATTTGCTTACAAGATAAATATTTGGTTCTAACAAAAGAAATTAAAAAACTAATGAAAATTGAAAAATATAATTATTACCGAAACAAATTCATTAAATGTGGGAAAGATATCACAGCTCAATGGAGATTGGTCGACAACTTTTTTGATAGTTCCAAAACTAAAAGGGAACCAATCACAAAGATAGATTTAAATAATGGCGTAATCACAGAAATTGCACAATACTTTAATGATTTCTTTCTTAATGCGACATATGATATTAGAACTAAAATCAATAGGCGCATAGGTATAGCTTTTTGAACAGGCGAAGTTTAACCCAAAAACTTTCTTTTTCATCCCTGCTACATCAACTGAATTGCTTTCAAGCATATCTCAGCTCAAAAACAAACCCTCACGTGGATGTGATGGACTTGATAACATTACTATTAAGTGTATAGTGCCTTTGATTGTAGATGTTTTAAAGCATATTTTTAACACAAGTATGGAATGCGGTATTTTCCCAGAAAGTTTAAAAAAGGCTTTAATTGTTCCTATTCACAAAAAAGGTGATAGGGCATTGTTTTTTAAATTTAGAATAATTTTTTCTATTTTTTCATTTCAATTTTTTAAATTTTTATTTTAACATTTTGAATTTAGAATAATTTTTTTTTCGTGCAAGTGGCAACTCTGAAATTTGACAGCTGTCACCTATGTTTATTCCGATTATTAAAAATGGAGCGCTTTTCGAAAGAACAACGCGTTATAATTGTGAAAACTCATTACAAAAATGGGGAAAGTTACGCTGAAACCACTTGCAAACTTTGCCAAATTTTCAGTCGAGAAAGTGTACCTAATGTGTCAACCATTCGAAGAGTGGTCAAAAAATTTGAAGAAACTGGGTCGATTATGGATATTAAGAATCCTTTGCGTCAACGTACTGGTCGGTCTATTGAAAACATTGCTGCTGTAAACGAGAGTGTCAAAAAAAATCCCGAAAACGTTAGAGGAATATGATAACGGAGTTCTTGTGGCCTCAACTGGACGGCATGGATCTGGACAACATGTGGTTTCAGCAGGAAGGCGCCACAGGCCACACCGCGCATGAAACAATCGACTCATTGCAGCAAATATTTTCAGAACACATTATCTCATCAAATTCTGATGCCAACTGGCCACCAAGATCGTGCGATTTAACGCCGTGTGATTTTTTTCTTTGGGGTTTTGTGAAATCTCGGGCTTATGCGAATAAACCATAAACAATTCTGAGATCAAATCAGAGATCCAATGCGTCATCGGCGAGATACAGCTACATCTTTGCGTAAAAGTAATGGAAAATTTCATGAAAAGTGTAATGGCCTGTCATCAGAGCCGTGGGGGCCATTTGCTAGATATTTTATTCCTTACTTAACCGGAATATGTCTTTTTTACAATCCAATAAAAATATCACAACTCTCTCATAAAATACGTGTTTTTATTTTAAAATGGAAAAGTGCACTCTTACTGAGACACCCTTTATTAGTAAAATTTGTGAAAAAACTCTTATATCAAGGTTAGTAACATTTCTAAATATGTCAGGCTTCTTTAGTGGGGTAAGTTCACTGCTAGCCTGTTTATGGATATCACTAAGGCGTTTGATATAGTCCACCATGAACTTCTTCTTGATAAACTCCATAGAATTGAGTTTCGTGGATGCATCAATTCCTGGTTTCGTTCATACCTCTCTAATAGACAACAAGTTGTAAGAATCGGATCACGTGTTAGTTCCCCAGCAAACACATAGTAGCATTATTCAGTAGTACGATGGTATCACAACAGTAACATATCGGTAATTTGCAATTTTAGTAGCATGATAGTTATATAATAGTAGCACAATGGTAAGTTTCTCGTATTGGTAGCACAAATAGGCGCGCAATGGTAGCGTAGTTATGTTCGGTCGTGTGAAAAAATTTGGAGTAGCATAACCGATAGCACAAAAGTAGCTTAATGGTAAAAAATATTGACAGCGCAAGACAGTAGAATAACAGTCGCATATCGAAAGGCTAACAACGGTCACACAGCAGAGTAGTACATCATATTGCATATCGGTAGAACAACAACGGTCGTAGAATAGAGTAGCACATGAATTGCATATCGGCAGGATATAACAACGATCGCACAGCAGAGTTATATGTCGAAATGATAATTATTTGAACATTACGGCTAAAATGCAATTGCAATAAGACATTTTAACTGGAAAACAACTTGACAGTTATGATCAGCTATTTGTATTGCGAAAACTCTAGTGTCGAATTCCTTTTGTCTAAAGCGAAGTTCATGAAAAAAAAGATCTAAATAGTTTTGTAGTTGTGTTTTGTAAGTAAAATTAAATATAATATAATTATATATAAAATTAAATATAATTTTAAATTAAACATTAATTTTTAATTTAAAACACGATTTAAACAAAACTTTTATTTATCAACAGTATAACTATTTCACATTAAAAAAAATAATAAGTAAATGGCGTGACGTTTTGTTTGTTTACTAATTTTAAGAGATATATGTATTTCTTTTATTTATTGTTTTTTATGCTTTGCTCTGTAGCTAGAAATCTAGATACAAAAAAATATTTTTAGGGCGAAAAAATCACTTTTTTTGGCCAAATAAAACACGTAATGTCAAATAAAAATTGATCTAAGAGCAAAAAGTGTCAGAACAATGTTTAGACAAAAAGAATTTGACATAAATAATTGCTATTTCTGTGTTACTAATTACTATAGTTATTATTATTATTGTTGGAATAAATTCTGTCTATATAATTTAAAAAAAAACTACAGTATCGATAAATTGAAATGCTGTAAAATGGAATTTTTACGAATAATCTATAAATAAAAAGGAATCATTTTTATTTTATTTAAAAAAAAATAATAAAAATAAATAGTGGCCAGTCCGGAAATCCGACCCTCGACCGTTCAATCTTAAGCATCAACAAAATATTCATAAATAAATTGATGTAATTAATTATTTAGATAGACGAATGGTTAATGTTGTTGCATTGTCACAGAGGTCTGGGGATCCTGGGTTAAGTCCAAAAACAAAAAAGATATAAAAATATCATATTATCTTTACAGGGCCCTTCTTAACCGTTGTTATCATTACACCCGTGTGTATATTCCCTCCTGAATTGACAAAAAAACCGATTAATAGCTGCAAAAAAATTAATTTTTTTTTCATTTTTTTGGTGGAACAACATGGTAGCATAATAGTAGGATAACAGTAGCGCAACAGCGGTTGCATATTATAGAGACCGGTAGGTTAGGGCATCATTTGGTAGCATAATAATGGTAACACAACATTTGGATATTGGTAGCATAAACCTAAAATTTTTGCGGTGTGCTTGCTGGGTCCTTTGGCAACCTATCAACTGGAATTCCACAAGGCTCAGTACTGGGGCCTATATTATTTTATTAACTCAATCTTCAACATTGTTCTCCATGGAAAAGTTCAGGTTTTGCTGACGATCTATAGGCCGTAGCCTATATAAACAGCGACTTAAAAAAAATAGGAACTTGGTTTGATTTTCATTCCATGTCACTAAGTAGCAAATCCAAAGTCATGTTATAAGAACTGAATCTAAAAAATTATGGTGCAAATTATTTAATTTTTTGCAATCCATACAATTTTCGACCGATCTAGTTTCGAACCAATGAGAAAATTTTAAACTTTAAAAAAGTTTATCATTCTCATCAGGGCTAGCCGACTAGATAAACTACCAAAAAAAGTCAACGCTTATATAAACCAAAAATTAGTCTACATCTCTAGCGAAGTATAAAAAAACAAAAAATATACATAAACATATATTTAATAGATTCAGGTTAGTTAATTAGTATCTCTAGTGATCACTGTTTTGTTATACTCTAGACATACTAGTATTGAATAACAAGCTCGTATCGGCGAGAAGAAGATTACTAGTCTTTCCTTGTGTCTATTGACACATACTCAACAATTAATTCAGTAAATTATTTGTGATATCACTCTGATAGAAAATCTCCCATCAAGAATATAAGAACTGAATCTAAAAAATTATGGTGCAAATTATGAAATTTTTTGTAATCCATACAATTTTCGACCGATCTAGTTTCGAACCAATAAGAAAATTTTTCATCGGAGTGATGAAGAGACAAGAGAAGACTTGTGATCTTCTCGCCGACACGAGCTTGTTATTCAATACTAGTATGTCTAGAGTACAACAAAACAGTGACCACTAGAGAGACAAATTAACTAAACCTGAATCTATTAAATACATGTTTATGTATTTTGTTGTTTTTTATACTTCGCTAGAGATGTACACTAATTTTTGGTTTATATATTCGTTGACTTTTTTTTGGTAGTTTATCTAGTCGGCTAGCCCTGATGAGAATGATAAAGTTTTTTAAAGTTTGAAATTTTCTCATTGGTTCGAAACTAGATCGGTCAAAAATTGTATGGATTGCAGAAAATTTCATAATTTGCACCATAATTTTTTAGATTCAGTTCTTATATTCTAGATGGGAGATTTTCCATCGGAGTGATGTTATATCACAAATAATTTACTGAATTCAAAGTCATGTTTTTTAAAAGTAGTAACATTGCTAACACCGTGGTCTACCATCACCACTTATGTGATGAGATTGCATGCAATGATTCTTGCACAGTTATTGAAGCAGCTAACATCTTCAAATATTTGGGTATCACGATTGATAATCAGCTCAAATGGCAATTTCATATTGATCACCTAGAGCGAACTCAGAACTATGTAAAAAATACTTCACAACTATGGCGCCGTTTCTTTTTAACTCTCTGCCATCTGAGTTAAGAGCAATAACGTCTCTAGCTATATTTTTAGTATCTCTTAAAAAGTTTCACATTACAACTAATAATGTGGAACAATTTTTTATAGGTATGGCGTAAGTGACGTAACCCACTTGTATATCTCCATTTTCTGACTGCTAAGTTGTTCTGATGCAGTTGTATAATACCTAATTATGAACTAATGGGGGATGATAATGTTTAATGTTAATGTTAAACTACAAGAATTATACATAAACAGAAATTTTTAATCTCCTCGGTTTAAAAACAAAATAATTAACGATTACTCTAATTGATCCACATTTTTTTTTCTTTTTTATTATTTCGGTCTAAAAGACCTAAGTATTACATTCATGAGCCAAAAGTGAAATTCTTACCCCCACTTTTTTTGGCATTTCTCGACGTTTTAGGACCTACTGATACTAAAAAAGCAAAAAAAATGTATGTCTGTCTGTCAACCGGCCGTCCGGCCGTCCGTCCGTCATTACCTACGCTGCAGGGAAAACCGCTGGAGGGATTTCAAAATTTTATTCTTCTAAAAACAGGTATGCTCAAGTGACAGGTCCGAAAGGACGCTGTGTTCGATAACTGTACCGGAAGTGTGTCGAAAAAAACATTAAGTGTGTCAAAAACAGCAAATTTTCATATTTTTCAAAAACGTTCATTTTAAGTGATTACGAGTAGGAACATTAAATTTGGAGAAATCTTGATGGTAGGGATTAGTATGTGAGATCAAAAACTAGATTATTGCATAAGTTTGTCAAAAAAATGTTGTCAAGTGTGTCAAAAGAAAGGTTTTTATTTTTTTTTTACCCAATTTTTTTAGAAAAAAATAAAATTAATAGTTTGTATGACATGAAATTTTATTATTATTATAGAGAATTATGGCATTATAAGTTTGTCAAAAAAATAATGTCAAGTGTGTCAAAAAATGATTTCATTTATTTTTTTAGCCAATTTTTGGAATAAAAAAATGTAGCTGTTTTTATGACGTAAAAGTTATTGGAAATGAAATTCGACATGGAAATTTTTGAATTTGTTATAAACTTTGAAATATTTTTGGAATTTTAAAAAAAAGTTTGTATTTTTGATTTTGCAATAATTTTTGCAATATTTTTAGAATTTTGGAAAAAGTTTTAATTTTTTATTTTGTAAGAATTTTTGGAATAGTTTTAGAATTTTGAAAAATTTTTAATTTTTGATTTTATTGATTGATTTTATTGATACAAATACAAATATCGTCATCAACAGTGCTTAGATGAAATCAGTGGCATCATGCCGCAAACTTATTCTTACCCCCGTTCCACACGGCAATCGGCTGCCGCAACCAGTGAAACGGTAAAGATCCCGCGCTGTCATACTGGCAGATCGCAGAGGGACTTCTTTGTCCGAACTGCGTACAAATGGAATAGTTTGCCGGAACACTTAGTCTTAGGTGGCTTCAACCCGCAGAGGTTTAAAGAAAGCGTTAATCAACACCTTAGAACGCCAGTTGTTGTGGGACCCAGGTCTAGACCTAGGTCTTAAAAGGTATTTATGTGTTGTTGTGACACATATTCTAAACCCTAAACACAACACATTTTATTAAAAAAAAAAAAAATTATAATTTTTGGAATTTTGAAAAAAGCTTGAATTTTTGATTTTGTAATAATTTTTGCAATATTTTAAGAATTTTGGAGAAGTTTAAATTTTTAAGAATTTTTGGAATATTATTGGAATTTAGAAAAAGTTTAAATATTTGATTTTATTCTAATTTTTGGAATATTTTTGGAATTTTGAAAAAAGTTTGATTTTATTTAATATAACAATATTTTTGGAATTTTGAAGAAATATGAATTTGTGATTTTGTAATATTTTCTCGAAACGCTAAATGGAGAGGTTTTTGAGTAGTTTGCTGATTGTATAATCTTTTCACTAAATTATGTTAATTTATGATCTGTTATAATATTCCGACAACGTATTGATGTTTCGTGTTAGTTTTGTAATACATATCTAAACAGAGATAAAAAATACATGTACTTTAACAAAAAGTTATGTTTGATATACATCGCTGCCCAAAACTAAAAACCATATCCTCATAAAAGTTTTTTGCCGAAAACTATATCAAAATCCTTAACCCAGACCGAAGTTTCTCAGAGCTGTGAGATTTCAGCCCCTCCATATTTTCTATATTATTTTACCGAATTCAATATTTAAGTTTTCTGTTACTTATACTGTTTGTATAATTGGTTATCCTTAACTATAATATTTAATATCAACAATTATTTTAAGTCATTCTAACTATATTTATTTTAGTTTAGTAGCATACACAACGCAGAAAAATATACTATAGTTAAATTAATGTTTGTAAATAAAAATGGAGGTTGGATGAATGTATGAATGGATCTTGTATAATAAATAAAATAAATAAATAATTCAAGACTTTGTAACTGTCCTTGGTTTTCTTTGTTCTAATCTGTATTTCATGGACATACAATAATATTTTAATTTTTTATTTTTTTCCAAATTTCCAATTTTATACCTAAAATTAAATTTTTGATTTTGGAGTGCGGTAAAATCACTATAGTATAACAAATTGGTTTTTGTATATAGTTGCAAGTTTCCTTTTTGATTTTACATTAAAAAACTATTTTTCAAAATTCAAAATAAATATATTTTTATTTTATTTTAAATATATATTTTAATCTAACTTCTAAAAAACAATTTTAATTTTCTTATTTCTCTTACACGTGTTTCAATCTTTCGATCATCCTCAGAGAGAAAATATTTACAACTGCAATTGTACAACACAACAACACATTTCCAATTTTATAGATCTTTATTTTTTCAGTTTTTTTATTTTTCAACTTGCCAGCTATAGGATTTTAATTTTAATATTCCTATTTTAATTTTCTAATTTTTCATGTTTCTAATTTTACAAATTTACAACTTGCTAGTTTTCCAATGTTGTAGTTATTTTCGTTTTCTAATTTTCGATTTTACCAAGTTTTTTAAGCTATAAAATACAAATTGACAAATTTCTAAATATTATATCACTCTCTAAATTGTTAATTTTTTAATGTTTTCTTTATTTAACATTCTTAATTTTCCAAATTTCGAGTTAACAATTTTTTTACACTACGTCTAATTTTTCAATTTATTTGTTTTTTTTATGTTTTGTAATTATCTCTGGTATCTATTGATGTTTTTCATAGCTCTCGAATCCGTCAATTTTATACAATTCTCTATAATTTTACCAACAACTAATTTTCTATTTCTACATTTTTGAATAGAAAATTTGAATTTTGAAAATCTAGAAAATTAGAGAATTAAAACTTTGAAACATGCAAAAATTGAAAAGTAAATAATTATATTTGCAACTAAAAAGTTTGATAATAAGAAATTTTGGAAACATAAATTTGGAAAATTAGAAAATAAAAAAACCAAACAAAAGGGATGGGCATTTTCTAACCGCCTAGAATTCATATTTTCAGACCGATAATTGCCCATTTGATACTTTATTTTCTAAATTTTTGAGTTACCATTTTGCCACGTTTACTAATTTTTCAAATTTGTAATTTTCCAAATTTGTAATACCAAGCTATGCAATTTTATATTTCTCTAAAGTTGTACTTTTTGACTCTTAATTTCTAATTTTGTTTTAAGCTTTTAGTTTTCTAATTAGTAATTTTCTAACTTGCCAATTTCTGTTTTTCAATTTTTCAAATGTTTAGTTTTATAAGTTTGATATTTATTTGACTAATTTAGCAATATGAGTATTTTAAATTTTAGGTTTTTAATTTTCTACATTTTAAAACCGGAAACGAAAAATTGACAATTTTAAATTAAAAAAATTAGAAAATAAGGATATTATAAAATTTGAAATGTGTAAAATTAGTAAAAATAAAACTTTGAAAATTGTATTTATCTATTTTTAAAGTTTGTAAATTTTGAAAAAAATTTTTATTCTAATTTTACAATTTGCTAGTACATTGAATTATCAATTTGTCCAGTTGCATGTTTTCTGAGCTTGAGTTGAAATTGGAAAAATTTCTATTTTAAAATAGAATACTAGAAAATACTAGAAAATTGTAAAATTAGAAACATTCCAATAAAAATAAAGATTTATCCAAGACTTAAAAATTATGAAATTTGGGTAATTCATTTTCAAAGATTTTAATTCTTTCAAATTTCAATTTTTTTTTAATTTTTTAAAGTCAAATGTTAATCTTTCACGTATTATTTTTAATTACCAAATGCAAAATTGAGAAATTGGCAAAATAATAAATTTCGGCGGTTTGATAAATTAAACAGTTGGGGAAAAATTAGAAACAATGTGGCAAAAAAATTAATTAATTTATTGGAATTGTAAAACTAGAAGAGAATAAAACGGTAGATTTAGAATAATTATAAAATTGACAAATTATATAACTGGGACTATAATAAAATTGCAAAATTAGTAAACTAAAATCTTGGCAAATCAGAACAGCAGAATATCAGGCTACCTTAGCTATGGCCTTATATTGGGTTTTTCTAATTGGCCAGGACTTTAATTTACTATAATAATTAACACATTTAAAATATTAAAAATTGACTTCAATTGTGAAAATTGGTTAGCTAAAAAATCGGGCAAAAAGAATTACAAATTTCAAAAATTAATACATTTGGAAAATAGAAAATGAGAAGTTTGGATAGCTAGACAATTAGGCAATACATATATATTTTTTTCAGTTTGCCAAATTTCTATTTTTAAAATCTATATAAATAATTTATGGTTGTTCGATGAATTATTATAATTTCGAATAGTAATTCTGATTGACGAATGAACGGCAGAACAAAAGTTTTTGGACTCATTAAGGACAGGCGCGTCACGAAGTATTAAATATGTGGTAATCATCACATGAAATCGGCGTGGGCCCAGGGACTTAAACAGGGAATTAGAAACTAATTTATTAATACGGAGACAAATTCGGCAAATCGTTTAACTAGGCATTAAAATAATTAAAGATATATTTTCCTTAAAAATTTATTCTATTAAAACATCTTAAAAATATACATTAGACAATTTAAAATTTTGGAAAATTTGAAATATGATAAATTGGAAATGTTGAAACATTATAAATGTGAGCAACTGGTGCAACAGCAAAGTGAGCAACTTAATTAAAATATTAGGAAACGAAATTGGAATTTAAATAGTTAAAAAAATTCCAATTTCTACTTTTTCAATTTTCGTTTTTCGAACATCCAAATTTCAAATATTTCAAATTCAAAAACTGTTAAACTGGAAAAAGCTGAAAAACTGAAAATATAAAATATTCGAGAATGGAAATAATATTTCAAACTCAAAAACTGTTAAACTGGAAAAAGCTGAAAAACTCAAAATATAAAATATTCGAGAATGGAAATACATATTAAAAAATTACAAACAGAAAAACGAAAAATTTGATAAATTAAGCAACTTGTTGTTGCTTTGTATAACATTAGAAAGATTAAAAAACAAAGCAAATTAGAAATTTGGAAATAAACAATTTAGAATATTGTAAAATTAGAAACTTGTAGAAATAGAAAAAGTGAAAATTTTTAGATTTTTCTAAAATTCGAAAATGACAAGTTTAGAAATTTAAAAATTCGTCAATTGTAAGCCTGAAAAATTTGTATTATGGCATTTAAAAACTTGTTTTATCGAAAAATCTTCAAATGAACATTTGAGAATTTAGAAATTAAAATATAGAAAATAAAAAATTGGGAATGCATACAAAATTTGACATAATTTATATTTGAGAAATTAGAAACCAGAAAACGGATTTTTTAAATTTTAAAACATGTCATAATTTGTCAGGTTTCTTACTGCTTGATTATTAATTTTTTAATATTCGAAATTTGAAATTTTAATGTGATCCAAATTGCCAATTTTCTGTAGGTTTCTTATTTTTTAATTTTCAAATTTGATTGCAGCAATCTCAATGAAAATATTTGTTGCAGAAATCAGTTCATTCCCACCGTTTTAATACAGTACTTGTTGAAAATTGTTTGTGTTGTGTTAAAATTTTAATTAGTTAAGTAGCGTTCGTTGGTACAAAAAACTATAAAGACTACAAAGGTTGTTTAAGAGGTTTCCGCTTCCATCTTCTCTACTAATTACTTCTCTTGTAATTGTTTCAAAACTGCTACAATTTCATAGACATTGTAAAGTAATTAAATTCACTACATTGTAGTTTTGAAATCTCGCAGCGATTATAAATACAACTACATATTATCCGTTAACTATCTTATTGATAACCAAATAAAAATTATTATTATTAAATTTACGCTATCATTATAATAAACTGTACATTATACTAACTACATTTTTTTTATTAATTTCAGAATTTCAATTAAAATTAATCAAAACCACCTGGAAAAATGACTTGTAAAAATGGCAAAAATTTCAACAAATTGCAAAATATCAAAAATGATATTTTTCTAAAAATATTTAATAAAACTAAATTAATTAAATAAAAATTAAAAAGTGATTAAAATGGTGATGATGAGAATAGGACCAATAAATGAAATTGGTAGGTAATGCTTTTGTTTAAATCCAGGTTGTCTATTATTCAGAAATTAATGAGATGTATGTAGATTGTTGTTGGATAAAAGAATTGTTGTATGATGTAATGAGTATGGACAAAAAAGTATAAATAAATAACGCGTGACCATTTGAATGAATCTAAATTTTACGATTGAAATTAAACACAAAATTTAGTTTCATTGAATTTTTTTTTGTTATAAGTAGTAGTTATCTGATGTTTTGTCTATCAATATCGTTTGGAGATTAGCATACATGGTAATAATTAATAAAGTTATAGAATTTTTGTTTGAATAGAAAAATAAAATAGTTGGTCTAGATAAATGGGACTTGAAATTTCAGATTATTGTTTGTAGAGGTTCAGTAGAGGTAATTGGTTCAACTATTAAAACCTAAAACCTGTTCTACAGAACTTTATTTAGCAAACCGATTGCTATTTTGAACTAAATAATTTCAAAATTTCTATCGAAAAATATATCAAACAGTGCAGAGTAGCGCAGCAATCAATCTGCTACATCATGAAGATTATTGAGTAAAATTAGATTCGAGTTATCAAATAGCTATTTATGGCATAACGCTCATACCCTGATTCATTATGGTATGATACAAGGCGTAATATTGAGGCGCAAGGAATATTATCAGGTGAGACGAAGGCTTAGCAAATTAATTATTTGTATTTTTAATTTAAATCACGTTTTCATTATAGTCACCAGACCCATGTCTCTTTTATTTGATGATTACCACATATTTTATACTTCGTGAGGCGCCTGTCCTTGACGAGTCCGACAACTTTTTTATTTTACTTTTTCCTCGAATCTACCGCTTTTTCAAAGGGAACATTCCGAAACATTGCGATTTAACGTGGTCTTGTAAATTTAATACCATAATTTTGTTTTTTTTAGTGAGGGTGGAAATTTGTTTTAGAAAACGAAGGTAACTTTGTCCGACAAAAATTTGTCTGCCATTGTCAAGTCCGACAACCCAAACATGGCATAATACGTATTGAAAATCAATTACCACAAAGCTATTTTTTACAGGATTGTTTCTAAGCCGCGTTTTTGTTGTATTGTTTATTGATTACCACATGTCGGATAAAAATGGGACACGATAAAAAACCATTATTTATAATAAAAAATCTAGTTGTTCGATAAAAATATATTCGCGTACAGCCTGTCCGACAAGAAAATGAGAAAAATATTTCAGGAGAACGATTATTTTTGTTTCTTTCTTAACTACAAATAAAGTTGCAAATATTCATGAACAAATTTAATGTACATTTTTGACGTAATCTTTTTTAAAGAAACAAGTTTGCAGAGGACACTATAAAGAAAATGAGAAATTTTTCATTGTAAATAGAAAAATTATAAAAATTTACCAAAAAAAGAGTACCAAAAAAATGATGTAAAACGTGTTTTAACATTTATTTAGAAAACTTTAGAAACTAAGAAATAATACTTCCAGTCGTTGGACTGACAGTCGTGGCCGAGAATTTGTCGGACAATATGACCCTCAAATTTAGCAAATTTTTGTTAAATAATCCTATAATCTGATTTTAATTTTGTATTTTGGCATATTTGGTTTGTCGGACTCGACAATAGCAGACAAATTTTTATCGGACAATGTTGCCCTCCTTTTTTATAACAAATTTCCACCCCTCTTAATAAAAAAAATTGTGGTGATAAGTTTACAAGACTCCGAGAAATCGCCATGTTTTGGAATTATCCGAAACTATCTGAAAATGCCAGATAAAAAGGTTGTCAGACACGTCAAGGACAAGCGCCTCACGAAGTATAAAATATGTGGTAATCATCAAATTAAATGAGCGAGGGCCTGGTGACTTTTATGAATTTACTTCATCGATATGTTGAAATAAAAACATGTATAAGGATTAAGGAACGAACCTATTTGTATTTTACTTAGTTTTTTGGTTCGTATCGCAAAAATTTGATTGTGGTGTTATTCAGTGGCGTAGCTGGCATGGGTGGCACCCGGGGCGGATCTTGTGGTGTCACCCCAAAAATAAAAACTGTCAATAATAACAATAATAATAACTGTCAATAATATAATTTTTTTTTATTAATACAAATGAGCATTATTATTAATAAGCTAAATTGGGTCATTGTTGCCCGCAAGTAATTTTTAATTAATTTTAATTTGCTAAAACACGATTCGGAAGAAATTCTGAAAAAGCCCATTCTACGGTTAATTTCAAAAAGTCTAGGTACACCCAGCTAGAAATTGTACCATTGGCCGCTTTTAAATGCCTCCTCAACCTTGGTATCTCTATGAGGAGTTCTGTTGCCGATACCTCATCATAAAAACCGTTAAATTTTGATACAGATAATTTCAGCTCTTCACTGTTCGCCAAAAGCTAAGTGTTTGTCTGCACAATCTCGAACAATGAAGTTAAATCTTGAACTTAAGTCTAGTGAAATCTTGACTTAAGTCTAGTTCAGAGTTCAACACTGAATCGGTCAAGACATTTCAACATGTCCTTTTTAAGTTGAGCTCTCAGTATCAGTCCAACATCAGGGAAAACTCACCAGCATTGGTTTTTTACGTTTTTACGACGAATTCGGTTTTCCATTGGAATGTCATAGTCCTCCGATTTTTTCGCAGCAAGAATTATTGCCTCTTCTACAATGTGACTTCGTTACGAATTGACTCAATTTTTGTAACTAATTGATCAATATTCAAGCCCTTGCTTTGCAATCCAATCTGAGCACAGATATTATTTCCCTTAGAATATCATTCCAAAACAAAAGATAGCAAAGAAACGCAAAATCACATGCTGCATGGATAAGGTTCTGTGCAGCGCCTCTTGTGTCTATATTTTCTTGTTGATCACTTAACTTCTCAATTGCAGCCACAATCCTATCAAAATTTTCGGCCAATACTTTTACTGCAGCATAATGAGGACTCCAATGCGTTGTTAAGAGTCTTATAACAGTTGCTTTGTTGTGTTTAACAAGCACTTTCCAGCGGCTAGTCGAAGCAGAAAAACATGTAAAAATGGCTTCCACTGTTCCAAAAAACGTTACACAAGCTATATTTTGTGCAAATGAGTGTTGGCCACATAAATTAATTGAATGATCTATGCAAAGGACAAAGATTGCTTTGTTATTTTTTGCTTTAATAATAACTTGCACTCCTCTATGTATACTACTCATAACAGCTGCATTATCATAACCTTGGGAACGACAATTCATAACATATATACCGTCATTTTCAAGATTTTTACACTGAAAAAAACATGTCCTATTTCCAATCGAAATGCAGTTGTCTCAACCTCACCGTGCGGGCAGATATGGCGAATCGAACTATGAGATTGATTCAACAACTGTACAATTATAAACCGATGTATTTCAGACAATCACATGAAATATTTATGTGACAATAAAATATATGTAGTTCAATTAATCTCAAATACTTAAATTTTAAAATGAAAAATTCATGATATACTTAAGGCCAAAGAAATATGTTTTCATGAAAATAGTTATTAACTTTATTCAACTGCTGTTATATTGGATATAACACTTTATATTTTAAATAAACCTCATTCTGTTGTCAGAGCAATGTTACTGAGTACTAAGTATAGTTGTCCCAATCACGGTGAGATTGTTTGTAAATATCTTTTCTTTGCATGAATATTGAATAATAAACTGTCAACTTCGAGATGAGGTTGTCATTACTTCATTTTTTTTCAGTGTAAGAATTTCATCGCTTAAATCAGCGGCTTTTTTCCATGTAAAGGAAAAAATCCAAGGAATGCTTCCTTGATTTCCACTTTTCTACCATCAATTTTCACATAACAAATCACTTCTTACATTTGATCAATATGTAAAATGTCAGGTGTGCTATCAAACACAATTCCAAAATATTTAACCGATTTAATTTCGTTGACAAGCTTAAACTTCACGTGGTTCGCTAAAACATTTAGAACTCATTTTGTATATCTGGTGACAAATATGATACTTTTGGTGATTTACCATGCTCCAAATTCAAAATGTGTTCTTTTAACACTACATCATACTTTGACAATATATTGACTAGTTCTAAAAAATTGCCTTTATTTGAAGAACTTTGTCCTTCATCATGTCAACAAAATGCTAGGTTTTGTTTAGATAAAAACAAAGTTATATCCAATAATCTGGATAAAAGATGTTTTCACTTCTGTTTTTCATGATATATTAATTGCAAGGTTGCGTCTCCTATCGTTTTACGAAATTTTAACCTCATTTCCAATGTTTGCCACTTTTAAAAATTCTCCAGATGTTCATTTGAAGTTTCCTGGTCGGTTACTTTGGGATCTAGTTTCCACCACTTCTGAAATCCAATCGTAGATTTTGTATTATTACTATTGGTGACATCTAATATTCGACAGTAGAAGCAGTACAGGTTATTATTTCAAGGAGAATAAACCATCCATGGTCGCAGAATTTTTTCACCATACGGCATCACTTTATAATACCATTCTTTAGAAAGATGCCGAACATCACCTTTTATGTCCAACCCGTGTCTAGATACAGTAGCAAACGACCCTTCTCTATTTTGAAAATGTTCACTTCCTTTTTTTATTTCAATGCGAACATTATCAGAGACGAGTATATTCCAATGTGATACATCTCTTAAGTCCATGTAAATACTGTTAGTAGAAGCATTAGCAGCATTATCACTGTCATTTTCAGTATTTCTTTCTAATTCGTCTCCATCATATTGTAATAAACTTCGTCCAGAATGGGTTAATTTAATTTACTCATTCATAACCAATACATTTTGCATAAATTAATTAAATATGAGCAAGTATGAATGAAAATAGGTGTGGCCTATTCAATATTGATTTCTAGAAAGTAAATTAGAGAAGTTTCGACTTATTTATTTTTGAATATAAATAAGCGAACAAAATATCAGAGAGTCAGTTTTACTTTTGCAATTAAAAGTGTTTATAAATATTCGCAAGTATAAGGAATAATCGGTGGTACTTGAGCCTGGGTACTAATAGTGAAAGAATTTGAACTTAGTGGAATAGTAAATACAGATCTTACGATTCCGAATATTATTGATTCAAATTGTGGAAAAGCGGTGAAGTTTATTGTACATAAATTGGAGACCCTGAAATTTATTGTAATTAAAATCGGAAGTTACTGTAACTGGTTGATAAATAAAGTTTGAGATTTTGTTAACTAAAGATCTGTCTTTTTACTGTCGTATTTGCTCAATAATCAAAAAGAACCAACGCAGAGTGGTTACAGTGGTGTCAGAAGTAGGATTATTGAAACAATGGTCAAGACAGTAAATATTAGTGATCTCAGCCAGACCCAGCTGAAGGACGAGTTGAGAAAAAGGAATGCTCCAATCCATGGAACGAAGGCAGAACTTGCATTCCGGCTGCGTAAAGTTTTAGAAGAAGCAGGTGAAAACACAGAGGTCATAGAAATAGAGCCGGAGGAAGTTCCGGTTCAGAATGCCCCAGCAATTGATCCGATGATGGTGTTGATGAAAGAAATGATGGCACAGCAGCAACAACAACTTGCTGATATGATGGCCAAACAAGGAAACAACCAACAACAACAATTTGCTGATATGATCGCCAAACAAGTAAACAATCTGATGGCCCGACAAGAAACAGGCAGCAGAACAAAAAATAGAGCAACAAAAACAATTTGCTGATATGATCGCCAAACAAGTAAACAATCTGATGGCCCGACAAGAGAAACAGGCAGCAGAACAAAAAATAGTCTACGTGAAGTGATCGAGTCACGTATATTCAGTGCGGAGGTTAAAATCAACAACATGGAAAGGGAGCTGCGGAAAGTTACCGAGGAACATAAAGAGAAATTACGCAAACTTTCGAGTGAATTTCGCCAAGAAATAGCACAATTGAAGTCAGGTAACTTGATCAATCCATCAGCTAGTTCAGCTCCAGCTAGAGTGAAAATACCTGCATTTGATGGATCTACAATCTACATCGTATCAGATATTTAAGATGCAATTTGAGATAGCAACAACTGGGGTTGATAACCAGCAAAAAGCAAATGCGCTTATATTGGCATTGAAGGGACCTGCTGCGGAAATTTCGCAGACGCTATCAGCGACAGAGCGTGATTACAGCAAGCTAATGGAGGCCTTAGAAGTAAGATATGGGGAAAGTCATATGCAAGCTCTCCATCGCATGCAGCTCAAAACACGAAAACAAGAAGTCAGCGAAACTTTGCAAGAATTAGAGGCTGACATTGTGAGACTGGTTAATCTGTCATATCCGAACTATAACGCTGAACATCGAGACGAGCTGGCAGCTGATACATTTATCAATGCTCTTCGAGATGTACAAATGAGAAATCAGCTGTATCTAAGCGGGAAGAAATTACCTGCGGAAGTCTTAGCGTTGGCCCTGCAAATGGAAGCTGGAAAAAGAGCGTATGGCTCAGATAGAGTACGTCAGATGGAAGTTGCTGAAGAACCTCTAAAAGCAGCGCTTGAGGAAGTGATCATGCGTGTCAAAAGTTTGGAAGATAAGCCTGAACGAAATCAACGAAGAAGATCTAGCAGAGCAAGATGCTGGAATTGTGGGCAGTTAGGGCACATCAGACGGGAATGCAAAACACTTGTAGCAGCAAAAGAAGGAGTAGTTCCAGTCCAGTTTATGAACCTCTCAAACAAGCAAGTGTATGTCAAAAAGGAAGGAGATTTCCGCGTTAAACACCGCAAGGGAAGAATACATTGTAACGCTGATGACCTTTCACGAAGACCCTGTATTGAGGAACGCAAGTCATGTAGCAGGACTGAGAGAAATGAGGCAATGAAAGTGAATCAAATTAAGTTCCAAACTCCTGACGATTGGTGTACCGAGGCATTTAAAATTGAGCAGCTAAAGGATCCAGCTATGGCACCAATATTGAAATGGAAAACCGAGGGAAGGCGACCGGAGTGGAAAGAGGTAGCACCTTTAAGTACGGAAGTGAAATGCTACTGGGTGCAATGGGACTCACTATTTATGGACAACAGGATACTAAAAAGAAAATGGGAGTCCGCTGATGGAAAGAAAGTGTTGGAACAACTGGTGTTGCCATCAAGTCGAGTAGAAGAGGTACTGGGAAAGCTGCATGGAAGTATTTCTGGAGGACACCTGGGAGTCAATAAAACCCTAGCCAAGGTAAGGGAGAGGTTTTATTGGGTAAGGTATCGAACAGACGTGGAGCAATGGTGTCGGCGATGCGATACTTGTGCGGCGAGCAAAGGACCAAAGACTAGAACTCGAGGAGAGATGCAACAGTACAATGTGGGCGTCCCAATGGAGAGAATTGCTATAGACATCGCGGGGCCGTTTCCGGAAACGACAAAAGGTAACAAATACATCATGGTGGTCATTGATTACTTTACAAAATGGCCGGAAGCTTATGCAATACCGAACCAGGAAGCAGTTACGGTCGCGGAAACATTAGTCAATGAATGGGTTTGCAGATATGTAACACCGCTCGAGTTGCATACCGACCAGGGAAGGAATTTCGAATCTCAACTGATGGGAGAGCTGTGCAGAACACTCGACATTAGAAAAACACGAACTACACCTATGAACCCACAATCGGATGGCATGGTAGAACGATTCAACCGAACCATGGAAGAACATTTGTCAAAGGTAGTGGAAGCCAACCAAAGAAGTTGGGATAAGGATCTTCCGTTATTCTTGATGGCCTATCGTAGCGCAGTGCACGATACGACATTTGAAACGCCAGCGAATATCATGTTCGGAAGAGAACTACATCTTCCTAGTGACATCGAGTTCGGCATCCCTGGAGGTCTGGTATCGACAAAAACAGATTATGTGGGACAACTAAGGGAGAAGATGAATAAAATCCATCAACAGGTTCGAGACCACATTAAGATTGCCAGTGACAAAATGAAAACCAGGTACGACATAAATGCAAATAGTGGCGGCTTTCAAGAAGGAGAATTGGTATGGCTAAACAACCCCAGGAGAACTAAGGGAAGATCACCCAAGCTGCAGCCAGATTGGGAAGGTCCATATAAAATAATCAAACGAATTAATGATGTTATCTACCGCATCCAAAAGGGACCCCGTACCAAGATGAAAGTGATACATCTGCAAAGGTTGGCACCGTACCAAGGTAACAGTACCAATGCGATAGCTGATATTGTTCGGGACGAACAAAACTAAATGGAGGGCAATGTAATAAACTTCGTCCAGAATGGGTTAATTTAATTTACTCATTCATAACCAATACATTTTGCATAAATTAATTAAATATGAGCAAGTATGAATGAAAATAGGTGTGGCCTATTCAATATTGATTTCTAGAAAGTAAATTAGAGAAGTTTCGACTTATTTATTTTTGAATATAAATAAGCGAACAAAATATCAGAGAGTCAGTTTTACTTTTGCAATTAAAAGTGTTTATAAATATTCGCAAGTATAAGGAATAATCGGTGGTACTTGAGCCTGGGTACTAATAGTGAAAGAATTTGAACTTAGTGGAATAGTAAATACAGATTTTACGATTCCGAATATTATTGATTCAAATTGTGGAAAAGCGGTGAAGTTTATTGTACATAAATTGGAGACCCTGGAATTTATTGTAATTAAAATCGGAAGTTGCTGTAACTGGTTGATAAATAAAATTTGAGATTTTGTTAACTAAAGATCTGTCTTTTTACTGTCGTATTTGCTCAATAATCAAAAAGAACCAACGCAGAGTCGTTACAATATGTTATAATTTTTAATTCTGTATTGTCGCTGTTACTTTCTGAAGATGAGCCAATATTCTCTGAAACATTCGCTGCATCAACGTGAGAATCAGTTTCTTTTGATGAACCTTGGATATCATCGGGTTTTGTAACATATTTATAGATGGTTCCTAATATGCTCCGAACTGCATCTATTTTAGCCTGTTTGGTCTTTCTCTGCTGGAATCCACTTTTTCTTTAAGAAGTATGAACTCCTCGTGGCATATTTATTTTTTGGGATATTTGCTTAACGAAATTTAAAAAAATATTTTTAATTATAGTAGGTATCAGCAAAGCATTAATTCTAAATATATTTGTAGGATACATATATGTCTAGTTCATAATAAGTACACTGTGTTAACGACTAAATACACTGCCAAGAAAATTAATTTATTTAAATTTCCTTGTGACAGGAATAAACTGTAATAAATTTCCTTATATTAAATAATATTTGATAAAATGGAATATACAAATCATATGCCTAATAAAAAAATATGAAAAGTATAAAATCCTAAAAGATATTTTTATAAAGAATTGAAACCAAAATTAAATATCCAATTAGAATCATGCTCAATAATTTACAAAATTAAATGTGATTTTTGTGAAAAATTTTACATCGGGAAAACCAGAAAATGTTTTAATTACTGATTTAAGGAATACCTTAAACAAAACAAAATTTAAAGTCTATCTTTGCAAACCATTTACATTTACAGTTAATAACCATTTACAGTTAATAACAATAGCTACACCACTTTAAAAAAAATTTGAGGGCTTTACATTTATGTAGCCAAGGATCTCTAAAAGAATCACTTGATGAGTTTGAAATTTACAAGTAATTTAAAACCCAACAAAATGTAATTTTAAATGGTAAACTTTCATTTAATTCAAATATATAAATATATAAAACTGAAAACAAACAGTATGAGTATGTATCTACCTATAGAAATTTGCAAAACTGCAGTAATTGCATAACTGCCATTTTATTCCGCAGTAATTATTTTTGTGTTCATTGAAAAACGATCTATTCTAATTTATTCCTTGAGTTTCAAGATAAAGGAAAAAAAAATTATTTTGAGATCATTTACAAACACGGTGATTTGATTGTTTATTAGTTTCCTTATGTGTTTGCAATTAATTTGTTTGAAATGTAAAACATATATGTATTAGGTTGTAAAGTTAAGCTGATATTTTAGAGATAATTTTGGAATAGAGACATTGTAACTAATTTCAGACATTGAAAGAATCATTATTGCATACTAAATAATATACCGTAAAAAACAAGTCAATATGGTATCTATAGGAATATTCAAAGCTATTGAGTAATTGTCGTGATGGTCTTCAATGCTCAACATGTTGATTCGATTAATATTGTTAAAATTTTATTTCACGTAATAACTCAAAAATTTTAAAAAGTAGAATAGATTCTTTTTGAACCAATAACACATTTATAGGACACATTTATAAGTTATCACAATTTATAAATTAAAATTATATAAATAACCTGGTTAAAATGGTTTCTAAGTGATTTATCGTTGAAAACATTGTGATGGTTTGTTTAAGTTTTTTACGGTCGGGTGTCACCCCAAAACGGGTGATACCCGGGCGGATCGCCCCCCCCCCCCCCCCCCCCTCCCCATAGCTACGCCACTGGTTTTATTTGTTATCAAAATTAAATTTATAAATTTGTCAGATAATGAATATTATCGGAATAGGTCGATAAAATCTGCCATACGTCACATAAAATGACGCTCGTAAAGGTGATATTACACTATGAAAGCAGATCGATATTTTTACCACATGATAAGAATATTTCGAATAGTTAGAGTTGGACAGAGTGAATGGATAGATTTGATAAAATCTCATTTTATAATCAAAATAGTTTTAAAATCAAACATCTACAAAACGGCATTTCAAACTATACCGTATTCTCTTAAACTTTTTATAATATTTTCGGTATATTCTTCAAATCGAAGGGAACATTCGGTTAGTGAAGAAAAATTTGAACAATAACAGTGGGCTGGACAGATTGAGAAGTATCAGGTGCTGAATGTCAATAAATTAACGGACTTACGACTGCTGTTCTGAAAAATGGAGAAGAAAGAGAAAAATCCAAAATATGCCTTCGAATTGAAAAATTCAAAATAAGTTAATTAATTCCTTGAGTTTAGGTGCTCAAAAAGTTCCTAATATATAATTCAAAATTCACACAAGAAAATTATATAAATTCAAAATTGTTCAATATTCAAAACTAGTAAATTAAAAATTATTATCCTAAACTTTAGAAATATGATTATATGTGGCACATGAAGTGAGCTCTGAATCGAAGTTTCCAAGTTTCTCACTTTCGTTTGGTATAATTTGATAGATTGAAATATTTTTTGATCGGCGACACTTCATGTAACAAATGAGGACATAATCATACCTATGCAGATGCATACCGCGGCAGCACCTACGACGTCATTTTAACCAAATAAATCTTCTTTTGTTTCAATTCTTAATCAAATCTGGCAGTATAATTTTCAATATTTTCACTGTCAAATTATATTCTTGTTTCGTTTTAACTATTAAATTCATAAACAATATGAATAGTTGATAACAAAACTATTATTATTTTCTTTCAAATGATGAAATTAAGTAAATAATTTTTTTGTAAATATTTTTGATTACTTTGTAATTTTGTTTTTCAAATTAATATTATTACTAGTTTCACTGTTAAATTCGATTTTATAACCGTGTATATTCTAAAAAAAAAATTATTTTTAGCTAGAATTTAAAATAAAAAAAAATTGTTTGCAAAATGTAATCAATTTAATTTAAAAGAAAATAACTTTGATTTTTTGATGTTGTTATTGTCATTAATTAAAAATGCAATAATATTTTATTATTTTTTGTTTAAAGTTCTTAGAACTGTTGAAATGGGTTATTACTTAATTTTCAAAGTATATTAGTTAAGAATTATATCTTATCTGTATTTAAGTGGGTAGAATTTAAAATGTTTCCTTGCTTGATTATTATTGTATATATTCATCATGTTTGTGAAAGTAAGTTAAATGATAATGTGGTAATAGTCAATAAAGATACGAATTTGAATTATTTTAAACTTAATGACACACAAAGAAATTGGTGCCTTCAAAATTACTTATTTTTTGACAATTTTTAAATCTATTTTCTAAATAGTCAGTGATCTGTTCTGGTGGAGTGATTTTCTATTCTGGAGTAATTTTCTTCTAATTTTTTGAAATCATACATCTTAAATGGTCGCCATGAGGATGAAACATATAGTCGGTATCTATGCCACGAAGCTTACATTCTTTGCGCTATCTGAAGTTATTGAAATTTTATAACTGAAATCGGTGTGTATCGTAAATCTTGATACATATTTACAGAACATCGAATTTGAGCCTAACAGCTGTACTAACAGGTATTTTGTTAGGTCAAAATATTAAGCGGAGTGAGATGAATGAGTATCAGTCGTGCTTGAATGGATGAACTCTGCAAGGTACTGAGAATACACAACCAATGGTGTTTTCTGAACTTGCCGTCATTACTGTTAATTCGGATCAATTTTTGTGCAAAAATTCCTTGTTATCGCTGTTTTTCGATGGTACAACTATGAACTAGCTACCAACGTGTATTTTCAATTATTTGGTTTGTTTTCCGGTTTTAAAGTTTTTGATTTTGTCTTTGCGATTTCTTTTTTCCGTGTGCCATGTGAGACATTGCATTCATTTTTGTCTAGCTGGATTTGTAAATTATGTAAATGGAATTTTTTAAGATCGTAAGAATGCTTGAAGCTTCTGAATCCGTACGTAAGAATTGACTGTACCAGACTAAATCAAGAACAATTTTATTCACACTACAGTATCGAATTACATAATAACATTTCTAAATATTAGTTGATCATTACTTTCCAGCTGTGTTATTTATTGCGTTGTTTATTTTATTTTATATTAAACAAGTTTAATATGTCTAAATCAATAAAAAGATTCTGGCGATCTTATAAATAAGTTTTATGTTTTATCTCCAGTACATATTATACATTTCGATTTGCTTGCTTTTTGATATAGAATAAATATCTTTAAATAAAAACTTTCCGCAAAAGATTTCCAAACTATGAATACATTTAGTCTTCTTTAGATATTACAACATTGAAACTGGTTATCCAAAACCAATTCTGTTCTTTGAGTATTCTCCACTAATAAACAATTTAAAGCGGATATGGAACCGTTGACATTTGTTAAGTTCAATGCTATTGCCTATGATGCCAATTAGCACATAAACGCGACTACAAATTGGATGAATAAACCTCTTATTAATGTAAAATTTCACAGATTACGGGTGTGACCACCCCGCGTACTCCAGTCACTTCTATTGACATTCGGAATAACGTTAATATCACATACCCTGGCGGACTAACTCTATTCAGTCAACAATAGCACACTCAATCTTAGTTGTGAAATGGATTTTGATGATGACACGCTATTAAGCTTGCTCGAAAAAACGAGCTTTGATATATCTTTATACATGGGTTTTAATTTAATAATTAAAGTAGAGAAGACAGTGAGTCACATGGCGAAGGAAAATTCCATTTGCTTGGTTATTGTATTGGCAATCCAATTTTAGATTTGGTACTGCAATTTAAGAAAGAAAATTTTTTTATATTTTATTTAATTTTTATTTTCTATATGTTCTCTATTTTATTTTGTCTATCCTAAGACCCAACGACACACTTGTGATTGCTACTGGGCTATTATGTTGAAAACGTACATCGAAAAAAAATAGACTATTTTTTTAAAATCTGAAATAATAATTAACTTGATAAAAAAACACATGTGAATTGACTTTAAACATGACTTTAAAAAATCGTATTAAAAAATTCATATGGAATCTCTCACTACTTTTTTGTAATTTCATAGCTGCATGTGTTTTCTTTAAAACTTGTGAAAAACAAAGAAAAAATGGATGATTTTTGAGATATGAGCTTTGAAGTAAACCAAGCTTTAATGCGCCTCCTAGCGGAAAATGTGTCTCTTTTCCGCTAGGAGGCGCGTTAACGGTTTACTTCAAAGCTCATATCTCAAAAATCATCCTTTTTTTCCGACTTACAAATTTCGATTATTCAACTGTTTTCTTTTTACTTGCAAAAATATACGTAAATCGCATAAAATTTGTGGTACTTATTAACAAAACATTAACACCATTACCAAAACTACGTGAAAAAGCCTAAAAATTCAACCGCGCATAACTCCAGTTCAGAATACTCAAAAAATCCTGGAATTACTTTTTTTCTTTCGTCAATACAAACAATATATCAAAATTTCAGATTTTTTAAAAATCAAAATTTTAAAAACCGATAAAAAAATGTACATTTTCAAAATAATAACCCTGCGCTAGATTTTAAACATAATTTGGATCGATATTTTTGATTGAAATTAAAAATTTGTATTCATTGTTCACTTTACCGGAGCCTCTGGTAGTGAGTTGCAACAACAACAAGTTGCAACACAAAAAGTTTATCGGTATAGTTAGTGAATGTAGCTAAAGTTGTCTATTTGTAAGGTTTAAAGCGGTTCGTTGGATTTGGAAAAGGATTGGGCCTGATTGAAGCTTTGCGATCGACAGGAAGTGTTTGGTTTTAGCCTTTAGGCTAGCATTTTTATAAATCGTCTGCCTCTGTATTTCACTTATTCACTTAGTATCGCAGGAAAAAAACTAAACTTAATATCAAATCAACTCATTTTGTGGAACTTTCATTTTCAAGACTCGCTACAAAAATTATTTAGAGCTTTCTCGTTTGTTATTTGCCTCTTAAGCAACTCCAATCCTTTTATATTAAATGGTAATTATTGCACAATTTTCAAAAATTAAATTTTAATTCTTTCTTAACTAATTAATTTTTCTTAAAAACGGATCAACTCTACGGATGGATATATGTATAAGAGTAGATTAGAATTTTCCCAAAAACAAAATACTTATGTTTTAATTATTCAAGAAAGTTTTAAATTTAATACAATATCTCGTTGTCAATTACAAAATAAAATTTAATTACGTTTTCCGTTATTTAATATCTACCAGACACCTAAATCAATAAATTTGGCATTGAATCCCAACAATTGGTTTTATATCAATAACAAACTTCAATACTAAAAAACTGTGTTTATCTCTATATTGTTTGACGTATTCTACTTTTAAATGCTTTTGTAATAAATCCGGAATTCCGAATATGACGGCAGTGGGCTGTATCTATACACTATAACTTCCTATCAATTTTATTCATGTCTTCGACAGTATTATTTATTAGTTACAAATAACTTACTTATGTGCTATCAATATACTATGAAAAAGGTAATTGAAAAAAATTCATAAAATTTAATGAATGACAACTGATAACTGAAAAAAAATTCTTTAGTCTATTTTAATTGTTCCACTCAGATGGTGCAAAATATTTACTTACACATTTTGCAATTAAAAACATATTTTTGGAGTACTCGAATTTAAAAAAAACATATAAACAGTTTTTTAAGTGATATTTTGTAAAAATATAATGCTGTGTTAAAATTAAGTTAGTTTTTATAATTAACTTTTTTTAAAGTGTATTTAATTTGTTGCAAAATTTATCTCGGTTATAATAATTGTAATTGACTTTTTAGTTGGTTGACTTTATGATTAATTGTTACGCATACCGGATCAGTTTTTGTTGATTTGTAGATTTTAATATTTTTGATCTACGGGTGTGACGGCCCCGCGTACTCTAGTCCCTGCTATTGACATACGAGTTAACGTGAGATATCACATACCACTAGCAATGGCAGTGAGATATCACTCGTCAAAGTGATATGTTAGGGGTGCTGGCGGATGAACACAATATCAATGTTAAAAGCTTGGTTTATGTCAATAATTATTTTTCAAATAAATCAAACATTATACCGGTAATGTGCTGCGGTGTGACATATTGTGCGATAAGATAAACATTTGCTAAACTTTAAATTTGCAGACGGAATTGCAAAGTTATGATTATTTTTTGTTGTTGATTTAACCCTGATTGATTCGCATTCGCTCAATAAAATTTAATTGATGTATAACAAGCTTAAATAGATTAAGTAATAAATTTAATAATTAGCGTAATAATTGCTGAAAATTCATTTAATTTTTTTTTCATAGTTATAAATTAGCGTTTTATCGTCAAATGAGGTAAGACAATTTATGTCGTTCTATAAATGTTTAAAGTTTCAGCGTCGCTCTGCACTGAAACCCATTGCACTAACCTGGGCACTCGGCAAACTTTATTATTATCAAAAGTTTTATCATTTTTCCACAAGTTGGATACGTATAGTAAGCCCTTTGTTCGCACAGTTTTTGGCAAGGTTGGTAAATAATATGTGACTGAAAACCCCAAGCTATTCTAAAAAAATAGACCAAGTAATAATTTTCGTGTCTGATAAAACGCTGATTTGATTGAACCCCTCCTTATTCAAAATTAATCTACCAACGGAAGACTCTTTCAAAAAGTATGTTTAATCCAAGCTTATTATATGGTTTTTATTAGTTACAAAAAGACACAACTCATATTTTTAATCTAAACAACTCTTATACAATTGTTTGGACGACACGATTATGGTCTTCCGATGATTGGATAGTACAGCCAACACACGAAGTAGGTGAAAGACTATATCTTTCATCTCTTCATCTTGACTGATTAGAAAAACTAACAGTTTCGAAAGATTTATCCCTTACTCGACGTTTAAGTTAGAAGCATTTCGGGATTACTTTTAATTCAATACTCCTTTCACAAACCAAAACTCCACTTTTCTGATTTTTTTCAGAAACAGTTTCTTCTAAAAGAAGAAGCTCAGTTGTTAAGCGCTCAGGTACTATCTTTGTGGCTACAATATTAGTATCATTTTTGTAAGAAATCTTTAGATGACAAAACTGTAACAGTAACCTATGTGAATCCTTTAGTCCTTAGATCCATTTCCTATAAATTCCTTTAAAATTGGTGATTTTAACATAACAATAACCTGACGCAAACTAGCGCTTTCACTCTTCTGAATTTCAAATTAGCGATAAGGAAATTTGCTTTTTTTAGAAGAATGCTCTAAACAATTTTTTTCTGTGATCTCGGTGAGAGATTTTTTGTTTTTGCATGCCGTAAACAAATTTGTAGAATTCGGTATCGTCCTGGATCTCTGTAGTTGAGTGATGGCTTTAGATTCTCCATTAGAATTAAGCAAAAATTAATTTTGTAATAATTTTTGCCCCATTTCTAATTTGTATAGCTTATGGTCACACCGTCACATTTGGGTGATTTTTTAAAGGCCGCCGTGCCACGGAAAACTTATAACCACAACACAATTGCAACACGTATTTTCGAAAAGAATATTTCGTCATGGCGAATTCAACTCACATTTTATCAATCCAGGTCAACATATCTGTTTCTGCGCTCGGCCAATGATTTTGTTATCCACGTTTGATATTTTGTTAATATTGGTTATATATGCAACATTCTACCTACTATAAAATGAAATAAATCGCTAATGACTAATAAAATATCGAATTTGCGCTGATAAACTAATAATTGAAAATTGTTTTATTATGTACGACAGTGTTTGCTAACAACAAGTTTAATTTAACGATATCAATAAGTTATTAGAAGAAAGCTTATTTTGATAATATAATAGAAGTATATAGCTAGATATACGTTATGTATATGTGTTTCAATGATAAGATGAATTTAGTGTATTAACAAATTTGTTTCTTAAATCAAAATTCTTCAACAAAACTGTCTAACCTAATAGCCCGACTATCATTATATTAGAACTCAGATCCGCGTGGTTCCGGTTTTAAATATGACTGATACAACCGGATCAGCAATGTAACGTCTCAAACTATCCTGATTAGATCAGGCAGCTCTATCAGAGCCGGATCAGAATCAGATCAGTTAAAATAGGATTTGTTCTTATATGGCTTAAAGAGTGTACCCCTATTGGTATCTGACCTGATGGAATAGAGCGCAGGTCAAGACAACCAGAGCATAATCTATAATATTAAAAGTATATATTTGGTTATGTAACAAGTAGCCGTCGTTTTAGTCACTAAATAGTGTTAGTGTAGATATTTCTGAGGGACGGGGATGGGGGGGCTATTAAAGGGTGTAGGGGTAGTTCGGATCGTTTCGAGAGTGGTATCATTGGAAAGGTCTTGACGAGACAAGCTCAAATCAAGTGAAAATTTTCCCGCCGTTTCATCCCTGGAAAAAGTTGTTAGTGTTTAAAGTTTAGCTTTTTTTATGCATTTTTTCTCAATTCTTAGTTTCTTTAAATGAATAACACGAAAATCAAGGTTACTCAGGTGGAAAATTGCGAAAAATGCATCAAAAAAGCTAAACTTTAAATACTAACAACTTTTTCCAGGGATGAGACGGCGGGAAATGTTTTACTTGATTTGAGCTTGTCTCTTAAAGACCTTTCTAATGATACCACTCTCGAAACGATCCAAACTACCCCCATATACCCTATATTAGCCCCCCCTCTCCAGTCCTTCCCCTCGATGCGGTGAGTGCCTAATCTTTCCTAAACTTGTTTTGAGCCCGTCTCGTCAAGACCTTTCCAATGATACCACTCTCGACCCGATCCAAGTTACCCCCATATACCCTATATTAGCCATCATTTCTTATTTTGTGTCCAAAGTATTCCAGTTTTCTATTTTTGATGGCATTTCGAACTTCTTTCGTTTTCATTTCAATCATTTCCATTTCCTCGAAGGCCTCAAATGTTTTAGTTGTTAAGTTCTTTTGTAAAGGTCCATGCTTCAACTGCATACAAAAGGAAGCTGAATACATAGAATTGCAACAATCTAATTCAAAGATTCAGATTCATGTCTCTCAGTATCATAATCTTTTTCATTTTGAAGAATGCACTTTTAGCCTACTCGTTTTTTTTTGACATTCAACTTTATGTCCGTTTCAGAACTGTTAACAGTGTAACAGTGATAACAGTGTAACAGTGTTAACAGTGTATCTAACACATATTTGGTAGTTTACGTGAGGACCAGTGAGTAATACACCTCTCGCTGGTCAGCCAGACACTGAAAACTCGAAAAAGTTTTGCAACTGGTCGAGATCGGCATGCAAGTTATCAGGATTCAGGATATAGCGAATACACTATTCCCAACCAGATGACAGTTTGGAATCATGTAAAAAAGGCTGGATACGCAAAGATGCTCGATGTTTGGGTTCCAATATAATTTCTAATAGGGACCCGATGTAAAATATCCTATTGGGGCTTGTCCTAATACTCTTTCGCTTGGTTGATTAAAGGTTCGCTCTGCAATGCTTCTTGAATAATATGGATTATTATAAATGGTAAAACATTCCGATAATATTGACCACAACAACAATTTGTTGGACATATTTTTGACAAATGAACCAGAAACAATAAAAGTGAAAGGTCATCAATGTGGATCATCTGATCACTTACTAGTACCGTGATAGATAATTTCGTGTCCCCTACAACAATCAAAGCCAACATCTCAAAGATTGTTGAACCCTTCCATTCGCCTACAATCTTTTCCCGAGTCTAAACGAGAATAAACTCCAATTTCTTATGTCGGATTTTTTTCGGAGTAATGTACTCCGAAATACGTTCCTATTTATCACTACTAACAAATCCATTGCTCCACCAAATTAAATGTCCCAGTTCTTTGTTTTACTGATAAACTTAATCCTCAGTCGATAATAGAAAATGCACAATTTCATTTTAAACATCTAGGATAATTATTTCCATATCCTTATTTCTTCCATTTGGTCCAACTCCTTCCTGCTCTAGTTGTCATGGTATCCTCGGCTATTCAACGAGTCTTAGTAATGAATATTTCGTATTTAGTGTGCTAAATATACCTAACTAGGTATTTAATAATAAAAAGAAACTTGTACCGTGATCGGATTGAAACAAATGAAAAATGAAACCACAAGTCACTGTTCCTTTTTTAAGAATCTATCCTATAGTTTTCTCTATCGATTAAAAAACGACGAGAAAATTAATCATACCAAAAATATATATTACATATTACGATATCGATTCACAGTAGATAGTAGATTAGATAACAGATGTTTTCATTACATAAAATGAATAGTATCAATTGATAACACGTTTTAAATGTAATAATACGGAGTAAAACAACGTCTTTTTTCACTTCAAAAATTTTTTATTGTAACACCAAATAGTTTCTGTCTCTAAGAGACCTTCTTCTTGGGTTAATTGTTTTCTAAACAGTTTAGAAAACAATTAACAAGAAAATTATATAAGTTTTAAATGTAGTTTACTTTACACTATTTTTAATTATTAAATTGTTTTTGAACCTGTCGATAATATATACTTAGGATAATTTTTTATTGATTGTAGAACCGATTACTTCAAATTTGTTTAATCAGCTTAAAATAATAACAGCAATGTAAATAGCAAGATCAAAACATATACTCTCTATGTGACAATAAAAAAAATTTGCATCAATTAAACAAATATGAATATGAATAATAATAATAACTCAGTTAAATATTTACACATAAGTAGTATGAAGAGCGAAGGTATTGTTAAAATCAATGTAATTGCGCGATAAGAAACAATAACCCTTTTTCAATTTGCTTGTTTCAGGTATCCGTGGATCTTTAAATCGACGTTCATTCGTTACCTTAATTTTTGGTATTGTTATTGGTTTTACAATGGCCGTACTATTTCTATCACAATCAACAACAAACTCAACATGGCAAACAACAGCTGATCAATTACATAATCATCATCATCATGAATTGAATGATCCACATTCTGGTCAACATTTAGCCGATGCTGCTGGTCCTGAATTAGATGTAGGAAAACATGATCATCATGAAGAGAATTCAACGTTATCAGAATATTTAGAACATGAAGTCAAAGTGTTATGCTGGATAATGACAAATCCAACAAATCATAAGAAAAAAGCAAGGCATGTATTGAGGACATGGGGTAAACGTTGTAATAAAATACTTTTTATGAGTACGGAGGTTGATGATGAAATTAATAGTATTGCCTTAGATGTAAAGGAAGGACGAAATACTTTGTGGGCAAAAACAAAAGAAGCCTTTAAATATATATATGCTAATCATTTAGAGGATGCGGATTGGTTTATGAAGGCTGATGATGATACGTAAGTTGTATTTACACCATATTATATATTACATTTTTTTTAAAAGAATTTTCATGAACTTGACTTGTAGACTGTTAGGTCCATTACGCCAAACTTCTTGTGGTGCCGCGGCCCACAAATTTTCCAATCATCGTAATTTTATCAACTCATTCTGTTTTGTTGGCTGAGGCTTGTTTGGGAGACTGGGGTGCGGAAGAATTTGAAGAAAATTGAAGAATTTCAAAACTGAAGAATTTCAAGAAAAGCTTGAAAACCACACGTCTATCTACACCTTATACTATAATATTGCTTTTTATTTCAGTAATTTTTATGTTCAGTTTCTTTAAAAACTTATTTTGAACAATCAATGCGAATATTTACGCTACTGGGGCTACTAAAATTATTCTGTCCAAATAATCCTGAACAAAAACATTGTTACGTTTTACAAACTTTCCTTCGAATTGGCCTTACTCACAATTCGATAAACGTAATTCCCAATTTCTTCAGAGTTCGATCACTGATTAGTAAGCACAAACACCAGGTTTTATTAAGTACTCAACTCCTTAATTGTTCCACAACAACAGGAAAACAATAGAGCGAACAATATTCCTAACTAGAATATTCTTTCAACAGCTTCAGAAACTCCAACGGTTGATTGTAGAAATTTCCAGCAATACAACGTTTAAAATAATACACGAATTATTTCTACTTAATCACACTTTAATCTTTATTCACAAAAACTAATTTAAAAATCACTTTTATAATTTTAGCTTCACTGTCGCAGGTTTAAAATAACACTAATTCTGTCTTGCAAGACATCCCTCTTTATATACGATTTTGCATTATCTAGATCTTCGAGGTCACTTTTTAGAAACCTTAATTCTAAGAATATGTACAACAACAACAACACTATTCATTTCATTCATTTGTTGTTACGTTTTTTCCTTTTTCTATTTCCCAGGCTGTTTAGAATTACTTCCAGTTCCTTTCTAAGTCCTTGGTCATTACTTTGTTTTATGTCAGCCCACCGTGATGAGTAGGGATTCTCATTATCTCTAAAGTGCTCCTTTTCACTTCCCTTAGAGAGTTTCACACTGCCATGTCCCTGAACCATTCTCATTTTCATCTGCGATTCGTCCCCGTTTGAAGCTAATTGGACTATTTCATTTACATTGCTCACTTCGTAATGGACCTGAACTTGTTTCCTTTTTAACTTCCGGCGTTTGTTCAAACGTCTGCGTTGGTTGACGTTTCTCTCCCTCATCTGTTTGGATGATGGTTCTGGATTTTCCTCTGCACTGCATAGTTTCTCATCGCTGCCATTATCTACGGACTCTGCCTCATTCACAAGTAGTGGCATCTCAACATTATTAACCTTTAGGATTCCACATCCAAAATCGAAGACTAATCCGTTCACCTTCATGAAGTCCACCCCAAAATGACTTCATCCATAATGTCTGCCACTAGCACCTCTTGTTGAAAGCATGTTCCTTAATTTTATTTCATCGCTTGTTTTCCCTGCTATATCTGCTATTCTCCTGTAACTGTTTGTAATTTTAATCCATCTGATTGTTCTAAAACGCCGCCAATCAAACCATTGCGAACGAATGTTCGAGCTGAACCTGTATCCAGTGTCATGAATCATCTTTTACCTTCAATTTGTCCTACGATACCCAAACTTTCACCATTTACTGCTATTCTCGAAATTGGGATGTGGGTAACATTCTCCCCACTACTTGGCTTCACAGTTCTATCATCAACGGGCTTCCGTTGAATAGGAGACGAAGAGCTTTCACGCTTTCTGTTCCAGCAGTCCTGTGAGATATGGCCCGATTTCCTACATATCCAGCACAGGAGTTTTCTACTGCTGTTCCTAAACCCTACGTGCTCCGTTTCTTCGGCTCCTCTGTTCTTTTTCGGAAGACGCGAATCTCTCTGCTTCCCCATTTTTCTTGCACTCCCGTGCCATGTGACCCACTTCATCACATACCCAACATTTGATTTCGCTTCCACTTCTGTGGGCCAATACTTCTCCTTTGATGTTTCTCTCTACATTTATTTTTCTGTATCCACCAGATGGCATACACATCCTCTGTACCATTTTATATTGCATTGCGTTTGCGACTGTTTCATGGAAAGTCGCCTTAGGTGTAGTCATTACTTTGATCCTGGTTTCTGGATCTCGGATACTATCTGTAAAAGCCTCGATCTTCATTTTCTCCATAAAATGCGGTGGAGTATTCGAGTGTGCCAAATGAACAAGGCGTTCTACAGCCGAGGAATAGTCCTGAAGAGATTCACCATTCCGTTGCAAGCGTCCCTTTAACTCGATCCTGTATAGCTCCCTTTTATGATCGCTGCCATATTTGCGTTCTAATGCATTCATCGCCTCTGAATAACTCCTACGGTCGTTTTCCGGTACTGCATGTAATGCTTCAGCTGCTTCCCCTTTAAGTGCAACTATCAATGCAGCATGACGATTTTCGGCGTTCCAAACATTTTGATCTGCTGCAGTCTCGAATTGGAACTTGAAAATACCGAAGGATGTGGTACCGTCATATGATGGTGGTTTCAATTTAATATTTGCTATCTGTTGTATCACCTGTGAAGTAACCTTAGCTGTTTCAACATCCTGCAACCTCTTTTCAAAATCGTCAACTTTAGTTACAACTTTATTCAAGTCACGCTCAAATTCTTCAATTTCGCTTTGAATTTTCTCGACTTTTACATCGAATTTTGTTGACATTTGTAAAAGTTTCTCATCCATAATTTGTTTGACTTCATCGCCATTCAAAGCTAATTGTTACCTGATTGTTACACTAATTTCTTCCTTGGTTGCAGCCATGTTATTGTTGACTATTTCCATCTGTTGATTGATGTTACTACTGATTTCTTATTTATTTGCAGCCGAAATTTGATTCATTTCTTCTTTGTTAGCAGCTATATTTGAGTTTACGACATCCAATTTCTGGTTCATATTGGCATTTACGGCATCTAATTGCTGATTCTGTTGACTGATGTTCAAACTCATCTGTTGCATCATAGCCATTAACTGCGTAAAATCACAATTTGCAGGTGGCAATGAAGTCATTGTTTCCGCAACAAAACTTTTGTCTTCATCAGCTGCAACTAAATCACTGTTTGTAGTGATTACTCCAAACTGGTAACTCTACTGCTACTCCATTGGCTTCCATACCTTCTCGAAGCCGTAGCATTAATTCAGTTTTATTTCCACTTGTTTACAATCCACGTTGTTCTAGTTCTTTCTTTAACTCAAGAACCTTCAATTCACTTAAGAAAACCATTTTTAACAGCTAACTAATCCGCCGATGTCCCCAATGTTACGTTTTTCTTAACTTCCTTCGAATTGGTCGTACTCACAATTCGATAAAGATTAGTAAGCACAAACACCAGGTTTTATTAAGTACTCAACTCCTTAATTGTTCCACAACAACAGGAAAACAATACAGCGAACAATATTCCCAACTAGAATATTCTTTCAACAGCTTCAGAAAATCCAACGGTTGATTGTAGAAATTTCCAGCAATACAACGTTTAAAATAATACACAAATTATTTCTACTTAATAACATTTTAAACTTTATTCACAAAAACTAATTTAAAAATCACTTTTATAATTTTAACTTCACTATCGCAGGTTTAAAATAACACTAATTCTGTCTTGCAAGACATCCCTCTTTATATACGATTTTGCATTATCTAGATCATTCTAGGTCACTTTTTAGAAACCTTAATTCTAAGAATATATTCTAAATTCTAACAACAACACTATTCATTTTTTTAATTTGTTGTTGCGTTTTGTTGTGATTTGATTTTACTAAAAGAAACTGTAAAAGTCTAGATTTTTCTGTAATCGTAACAATATATTTTCGATAATAAATGGAAGACTGCAATTTTTAATTGAACAAAAACTTTTTAGAGAAAGGAAAATATTAACTCTCATAGGGTGCTCGTCAAGGTCGAAACTGATATATTTTAAAAATTTCTACTCCTAACCTTCTCCAAATACAATTTTGAAACAAAAGTTCAATCTCCATAACAACATGATATAGCCGTAAATTTTACAAAACTTTTGGAGTTCGGAGATAAGGGGAAGATGTCAGGATTAAAATTACACTTGTTTTTTTGAAGATAAATCGAACATTTTGAGTACGAAAGTAATAAAAAAATTATTATGGATTGGACAAAAGCTCAAAATTCAAGATTGGACAAAAATTAAATTATTTGTTTTTAAAATTTCCACTCCCATCACCCTCCAAATAACATTTTGAAAGATGTCTCAACCTCTATAGTTTTCGTTCAATCTCTTCAAAATTTTCGGTCACTACAACCTGTTTTGTGACACCCGAATGTTTTCTGCCACAATAACCTTAAATTCGGTTGTCTGTTTTTCAAAAACCAAATTTGAAGAAACAACAACCGAATTTGAGGTAATTGTGACAGAAAACATTCGGTTGGTACAATAGCAGTTTTAGTGACCGGATTTTTTCTTTCAGTGTGGTAGTTGGGATGTTAGCTTTGAATATTTAACGCTCTTGGATCCAAAATAATTTTTTTTGTTCGGAAGGGTGGATGTAGCTAATTTACAATGATCAAAAACATAAATTTAAATATTTACAAAAGTTTCAATTGGTAAATATAAAAATGCTTAACAGTACCGACCACTCTACTTATATTTTTGAAAACCTGAAACAAACGTGAAAATGTATTGTGCCTTTGCAAATCCGTGATATCGAATAAATGTAATCGTCGTTAAAAACTGTAATCATTCTTGTAAAAAACAACAAGCAAAGCAATTTCATGATTAATCTTTTTGTTTCATTTCAGGTATGTTATTGTAGAGAATCTACGCTACATGTTATATGCTTACTCCCCAAGTGATCCACTATATTTTGGTTGTAAATTTAAACCATTTGTGAAACAAGGTTATATGTCAGGTGGTGCTGGATACGTACTAAGCAAGAATGCTGTAAAAAAATTCGTAGAATTAGGAATTCCTAATAAAACATTATGTCGTCAAGATGACAATGGTGCTGAAGATGTTGAAATGGGAAAATGTTTAGAAAAAATAAACGTGTATGCTGGTGATACGCGTGATATTGCTGGACGTGGACGTTTTTTTCCATTCGTTCCCGAACATCATTTAATACCGGGACATGTGAATAAAGATTTTTGGTATTGGAAATATATATTTTATGAAACTGATGAAGGTTTAGATTGTTGTTCGGATAACGCAATATCATTTCATTATGTTTCACCAAATCAAATGTATGTTTTAGATTATTTAATTTATCATTTACGACCGTATGGTATCTTCTCGTTACCACAAAGTTTACCAAATAAAATGACACTTAGTGATGTAATTAACGATTCGACAAAAGTTTATGAAAGCTTTGCACATACCAAAGATATACCAAATACTAAACCAAATGATGATTGATAATCATCTACATACTATTATGTAATTTTTAGAAATTAAGGATATTTTTTTGAATTGTTTTATATTTTGTGTTATGTACTTTATTTTTGATAATTTATTATATTATTTCAAGTTATAGAAATTTAAGAAAAAACGCATGATTGCCATATATTTTTTTTGCTCTCGTTTCCTTTTAATTAGCATTAGAAATCATATTTATATTTTTATTTTGTGGAATAAGAAAGTCATTATTATATAATTTTACTAGTCTAAGAAAATAAAGTTAGTCTTTTTTATATAAAGATTTATTATAAGAATACACAGGGTGGCATAATATTGTTAAGACGTTTCATTTCTCTTTAATTATTTATTATGATGATATTGAAATATTTTGTTTTAATATAAAAAATTCCTATAATTGATACTTATTATAAAATTGATAAAATAGCGTACATGTATATTTATTAAATGAACATTTTTGATTTGCTTTGAAATTAAATAAATATAAAAACTAAAAATTTCACAATAATTTTTGAATTCACTTTGAAAACCTATTAAAATTTCAGTGATATCATTTTGGTGACAATTTTAAAGTTTATTCCAACTCAATCAACTAGAACTGAAATAGTCCAGGTATGTTAGGAGTTTTGTAAAATTGCAAGATTGTTCCAAAGTCAATTTTTGCAGCTACAGTATGTCTACAGCTCAGTGGCTTCTCGTATGAAAATAGGTAATTAGCACCAAATTAAACCGGGTATTGCCATTTCCGGTATTTGAACAGAGGCCAAATGGATCTAACTATGCGCATATAGATTTTTTTCACGAGTTAATGCCGTAAGATTATTATATATAGGAACTAATTGGTAATATGGAATTAATAAACTAATTCTTATTGGTAAGGTGACCATATTTTCAAAAACGAAAAAAAAGACAAAAAGTTAACAAAAAAACATTATATTCGCCACAAATAGTTTACGATTGAATTTCAGTTAATTAAATATTTAAATGTTAAAAAAAATCTCACATATGAAATAAGTTAAATATGCCTAATATAGTTAATATAAATAAAAAAATACAATATAATAAAATAATAGAAACTTCGAAACATATGAACCTTTTCAGCATTTAATATTCTTCTGATTTGGACGGGTTTTCTACCAATTCCTTGTTTGTTTCGATTGCCTTCACAAAATTTTCAAAAAATGTTTGCACATTCTTTATATTCAAATCTTTAGTCCTAGTCAAATCCTCACCTGTTTCCATGTCCACAAGAGGAGCTACTGCATATAATTTTTTGAAGTGAAAACTTCTTTCTGCGCACCACACACAGATTTTTCTGTAGGTAGTAAGTTAGGCTGATCCGTCAGCATCTGAGGTGAAAGATTTATTTATCATCTATCACTTTATCAACCTATCATTTCTTAGCGTTTCAAATTGCATTGTGGATATCGTGCTCGATTGATGTGCTGAGGTAGTGAGTTCAATCCCTGGTGTGGTACATATTTTTTTATTGTTTTTTTTTAATTATTATTAAACACCATTGAAATAATTTTTTTTATTTATGAATTCATAAAAATAATAAAAATTTTAAGAAGAATTTTAAAATTTTAAGAATTTTAAAAAATTGATCTATAAAGCAGTTTCTTAAAGTTATATTGCTACTGTCTTTTGCAATTTGCATTTGAATCATCATGCTAAATAAATATTGAATATATATAAAATTGAAAGTATGTATGGCTGTTTATCCTTTATGCATTAATACATTAATCATCATGAAAATTTATGAAGTTGTTGTGTACGCTTAATTTTTGCTTTTTATTTAACTATCGTTTTAAACGGTAGTTTGCTTTGATCAATGTTTTTTGTTGAACATAAGTTTTATGAAATTAAAAATAACGTAAGAAAGATAGTATAACCTGAAGGCTGAAACAATTACATTTGTATATCAAAATTATAGGTATTGGAATTTTATCATATTCACTAAATATGTTGTCGGTTTGGAATTGTATGTAATATATGTTTCTAAAATTAAGTGAAGACTTAATACTTGTAACTTGATACTTGATAAAATCGATTATATCGATTTAAAGCTCTTAATTACGAGACGGAAATCGCATAAATTCTATACAAAGAAGCATAGCTTATTTATGATTAAACATGAATGGATATCATGATAAATAAAATAATTAAAATGGTATCACTTAGCCGATAGTGATTTGCAAACGGCAACAATACGCATTAATTAAATACCAACTAATTTGCTTAGCTTTCCGCAGAAAGATTTGTAAAATTTAAACTTGTTGATCTATGAGTGTGACAACCACGCGTACTTTAGTCCCTGCTATTGGCATATGAGTGCTATTTTGACAATTATTTGGTTTACATTGTGAGGTTAGTGTGTGTAGTTAGCGGTTTATCGTTCTGACTTGTTTCTCATTTATTCTACTAATACGATCCAAATACTACTAATACGATATCAATTGATTGCGATGGCCAATGAAGTTTTCACTTCTGCCGTGCGGTCTTAAGCAAACTCTCTATTTTTATTAAGGCTGGGTTACCCGTTCATACAAAAGTAATAGTTCTAAGGTGGAACACCAGATTTGAAGCTTAGTAAAAATATATTTTACAATTTTGTTTTGTAATTTTATGGGTAAGTAATAATCTTAAATTACCAATAACAAGAAAAGAGGACAAAAGATAAGAAAACTAAAAAAAGAGGACAAGTTTTCTAAAGATGACAGCAGGCCAAAAAGTATTAGATTTAAAAGACGACTGTCTGATAGAAAGATTTTTAATTGAATAAATAAAAATACAATAAATCATTAGTCAAAGTGTGAAAGGAAAGGATAACTTGATATTTTAATATAGAACACAATAATTACTTCAACACTTCCTTTATTGTATGTGAGAAGTCCCATCTCGTCGCAAATCGCCTTGATACGTCCTTTGAGTAATGATATCCATTACACCTTCTATGACCTTCTCTCGGATGAAAAAATGTTTGATGGCTTGATGGCTATGTGTTTTGTTCTACGATGAAACTCTGGATTTGAGCTAATCTTACAGCTGCTGAGTTATCAACTTGTAGAACAGGAATCTGCATCAGCTCTACCAGTTCCGAAAATAATCTGCTTAACCAAGTTACTTCCTTTGTAGCCTCGTTCGCTGCAACAATTTCGGCCTCTGTAGTTGATGTAGCCACCATTGCTTGCCTTTGACTAAGCCACGAAATGTCCTGCGTACTTCACAACCACACCAGAAGTTGATCTACCAGTCTTCATGCAACCACCAAAATCAGCATCACTAAAACACTCCAGAATACCCAAGTTTTCGCCAGATTTGAAAACGAAATCAAGATCTAAGGTGCCCTTAATGTACCGGAAAACTCTCTTGACACGAGAAACATCTTTCATTGATGGAATCTAGGAATATACCCAACGCTGTAAGCCAGATCAGATCTAGTCCCAAGCATAAGAAACATCAATGCTCCAACAGCTTGTCTATAAGGAAATTTGTGAGCCTTACTATTCTTCTTATCAACTATTCCTTTGAGAGTTGGTGTTGAAATCGGTTTGCAATCAGAAAAATTAAAACGTTCCATGATTTTCTTGGCATACGACTTTTGACTTATTTTGATATGCGTATCTGCCACCTTGATTTCAAGACCCCAGAAATAGTCAGCTTTCTTCGAGACTATCTTGAACTCAGATTTAAGATCCTCCATGAAAACTTCTAAATCTATCAGATTATTTGCTGTTACTAGCCCATCATCAACATAAAGCACCAAGATTAGCTTCTTGCCGTTTTTCTCACGAATATACAAACATACATCAGCCTTGCTAGCTCTAAATCCTAATTTCGAAAGAAAACATCCAAAACGTTTGTTCCAGCCCCTAGGAGTCTGCCTAAGTCCGTACAAACTGCTCTTCAGCTGACAAACTTTATGGCTGCCATCTTTAAATCCTTCTGGTTACTTCATTAAAATTACCTTGTCAAGCTCACCATGCAAAAACGCTGTAGATACATCAAATTGCATGACATGCATCTGCTCACTTGCTGCAATACTTAAAATGGATCGGACAGTTGCCATCTTTGCTATTGGAATAAATGTTTAATTGTAGTCAATGCCCTGTCGTTTACTAACGCCTTTTATGACGAGTTTAGTTTTATACTTGTCTATGCTGCCATCAGGATTAGTTTTTAAACCAAAAAACCACTTACATGGAAAAGCTTTAGCTCCTTTCGGCAAGAATGTCAGATTCCAAGTTTGGTTTTCATTAAGTGAAGAAATTTCCCTGCACATGGCCTCTTTCCAGCTAACACATTGCTTGCTGCTAATTACATCTTAGAAACTTTCAGGATTGTCTATTTCACTAACAAATTCTTCTGCAGAAAAAACATATGAAACATACGTTCTGGGATTTTCAACTTAGTACGATCTCTCAGATTTGGCTTTGGCAAATCTTCCTCGCTTTCTACTTCAGAGTCCAATCCAGTTTCATTGTCATCATCACTTCGGTCATCAGGAAGCGTTGTGTCTTCATCTGGAGTTTCTTCTTCAGGAAACACACTCTCTGGTTCCTAGATTTGAAATGGTAGCATGAGTTTGTCTTCACAATCTAGAATTCGCTCGTGGATCTGCACATTTCTTGATAATATGACTTTGTTCTCGGCCTTTACATAAATTCGGTACCGCTCATCACCATCGTATCCAACAAGAAAACCTTTCACAGCCTTTTGCTCCATCTTCTTTCGTTTTTGCTTTGGTACATGAATGTAACAGACAGAACCAATGATGCGCAAATGCTTAATTCTTGGCTTCTTACCCATCCAGGATTCAAAGGGACTAATACCTTCAACTGAAGACTTGGCAGTTCTATTCAGAACATTAATAGCTGAATTGACAAGCTCTGCCCAAATTGCTTCCGGAAATTTAGCTTTTGCATTTGAATACTTAAAAGTTCGAGCCATTTCTACAATAGTGCGGTTCTCTCTTTCACTTCCACCATTTTGCTCAGGAGCATAAGGGTGATTCTGTTCTGTTACTTTTTTATTAAAAATTATTCGATTCTATAATTGAATTTTTTCTATTTTGCGTCTAAAATAAAGTCATTTCGATACCCAAATGCGTATCGAAATGGCCTTCATTAAGATACGCAAAGTTTTGTTTTTCAAGGTTGGTCACATTGGTCATACAAACGTCAGTGAAAGTTAAAACGAATAATTATATAAATAAAATTATTCTTATTAATTAATCTTATTATTAAAAAATAATCTAAATTAGTGTTAAATATTTTAATTAATTAAAATAATTAGTAATAATAACAAAATATCAAATTGACTATATGTTAATAAAATACACATTTTAGTTAGTTTTGCAACAAAAAAATATATAGAAATATGATGAAACGCAGAGCTTACTATTTTGAATTGAAATTTTTAGAAATTTTCTTTGAAACATTAAAACATAAAAAATATTTTTAAAATTTCAAGACAAAAAATACAAAATAGTATAAAAAACTCGTTTCATAAGACGTTTTATCGCACTTATCCTTTAGAAAACTCCGCTGCGCGGGTCGTTTTCTAAACAGATTGCGTGCGATAAAATCGTCGATTATGAAACTAATTTCTTAATATACTATTTTTTATTTTTTCATGCGTATTGTAAAAATCAAAGTTCGAGAGGATTTTGCTACAACTTTAGACAATTTTATCAATACAATTTTATTAATAAGATAAGATAAGATAAGATAGATTTTTATTTATCAAATTTTGACATTTTTACATAACTTTATATAAATTATTTATTACTTTTCTTTTTAATTTTTAGTATTTAATTAATAAGTGTAAGAAAATTTTAATAATAGTTTTAATTGTTTTAATTAACCACTTTTAAATTGCAATTTTGTCCTTTATGTAATAACTTAATAGTTTGAGGAACTCAGTTTTTGGTATAGTTTTTAGGTCACAGTTTTTATAATAGCTTTGTACCGTGTTATATTCTTTTATTCCTTTGTACATCAGTGATCTCTGACTGAATGTTTTTTTGTACAGCGGTAGACGATAATGTGTACTCCTGTCTCCTTGTACTGTGATTGTGGACATCTCTATTTGATTTTATTTATTTAGCGTATGGTTTTTTGTTGTGACACATTAAAAACAAAAATAAAACAAAAATAAAACTTAAAATAGATAGATTATTATATGAAATCTACATAAAACAAAACATGAATACACATTCATTCTCTATTTGATATTAGTATTCTATGTAGATACTGAGGCAATTCTCCTTTGGTTATATGATAAATTACCTTAATGGTGTTAAAATGCAGTCGTTGATTAATAGATTGCCATTTTAACATATCAAGCATATCCACAATATGTGTTCTACTATGAACTCTTAAGATTATTCTCATGAATTTGTTTTGAATTTTTTGTAATCTATCAATTTGATGATTGTGCATAATAAATAGAATTGTAAAACAATAGTCAATATATGTTGATACTAACGCCTTGTAATATGTTATTTGGCTGTGTTTTGGAAGCTTCTCATGAATACGTTTAAACAATCCTAGTTTTTTATTCATTTTGTCGATAATTTTTTCGAGATGTTTATCAAAAGTAAGTCTGTCATCAATAATTAAAATATTTATACTATTTTTTAACATGGTACTGACAGCCACGGTACTGACATTTTAAATTTTATTAGCAACTGTAATTATTTGGTTATGAATTTGATAATATCCAATTACAATATTATTTAAGTTAGTAGTAAGTACATAAATCTATTACTTATGATAAAAAAAATCAATAATTAATTAAGTTTACCAATAGCACGGTACTGACAAGTAAATTTATGGCATACCTTTTTGAAAATTGATTTTTAAAATGACACAAAATTGTTGCACTATTCCATCAACATTGTATTTGTAAACATTACTCAGGTGACGTACTTTCAATATGGCTAACTATTTGTTTCAATAATCCCGAGGTAGATGGCGCACGCGTTATACAAATTCAAAATCAAAAATTCGTTTAAATCTATGGACAAAGGTTATTAAGCCAGCATTCAATGTTGAATCAATATATTGAAAAAACATTTGACACTTTTTTTAAGTTTGATTATAGACAATAGACATTAAGATTGATTGGTTCGAATCATTTATTGTGAAAAAGAAAATAATGAATTTATAGGTGAATTCTAGAAATGGACATAACACGGTACTGACATTTAAGTGATATACTGTTAGTTTTCGCTAGACTGGAAATTATATTACACAGAAAAAGTGATGAAATATGTTGGTGAGGATATTAATAGAAAAATTTTATGAATACAATATTATGGAATGACCAGTGAGAGTAAACAGTACAGGACATTAATAAAAACTGTTAGAATAGAATCACCCACCTTTAGAGCTGCACTCTATATTATATTTGTTTTCGAAATCTTTTCTATTCAGTGGCACTTGAAAAACTACACAAGCACTTGCTATTACAAAAAAAGACGATCGAAAAAACACAAATCTAGATTACAAAACACACAAAATATCTAAATGTTATAAATTTTGTTTTTATTTAATTAAATACTTCGGTCTGAAAGACCTAAGTGTAACATTCATGAGCTTAAAGTGAAATTCTTACCCCCACTTTTTTGGCATTTCTCGACGTTTTAGGACCTACTGATTCTAAAAAAGCAAAAAAAGAAAATCTGTCTGTGGAGGGCCGTCCGTCCGGCCGCCACAACCTACGAAATCTAGAAAACCGCTGGACGGATTTCAAAATTTTTTTTCTAAAAGTAGGCTTACTCAATGGGAAGAGCCGAAAGGACAATGTGTTCGATAACTGTACAAGAAGTGTGTCAAAAAATCGTCAAATGTGTCAAAACAAAATTTGCATATTTTTGCTTAAAAAACGTTAATTTAAGTGATTACGAGTAGGAACATTGAATTTGGAGAAATTTTGATGGTCGGGTCGATGATCGTATGTGAGACCAAAATCTAGATTACTGCATTATAAGTTTGTCAAAAAAATGTTGTCAAGTGTGTCAAAAGATAGATTTTTATTTATTTTTTTACTCAATTTTTTGGAAATAAAACAAAATTATTTGTTTGAAATGAAATTTTATTATTATTATTGAGAATTATGGCATTATAAGTTTGTCAAAAAAATAATGTCAAGTGTGTCAAAAAATGATTTCATTTATTTTTTTAGAAAATTTTTTGGAAAAAAAAATGTAGCTGTTTTTATGACGTAAATGTAATTGAAAATGAAATTGGACATGGAAATTTTTGAATTTGTTATAGTTTTTGAAATATTTTTGGAATTTAGAAAAAAGTTTCAATTTTTGATTTTGTTATAATTTTTGCAATATTTTTAGAATTTTGAAAAAAGTTTGAATTTTATTTAATTTTTACAATATTTTTGGAATTTTGAAAGAAATATGAATTTGTGATTTTGTAATATTTTTTCGAAAAGCTAAATGAAAAGGTTTTTGAGTAGTTTGCTGAGTATGATACACTAAATGTTTGCTGAGTATGATACACTTTCACTAAATTATGCTAATCTGTTATAATTTTTCGGCAACGTATTGATGTTTCGTGTTAGTTTTGTAATAAATTTCTAAACAGAGATAAAAAAATACTTATACTTTAACAAAGAGTTATCTTTGATATACATCGCTGCCCAAAACTAAAAACCATGTCCTCATAAAAGTTTTTTGCCAAAAACTATATCAAAATCCTTAACCCAGTTCGAAGTCTTGATATCTCAGAGCTTGAGATTTCAGCCCCTCCATATTTTTCTTTTGTCTTATGACTACAACACATCGGAGTTATAAACTTTATTTTTTTAATTTAAAATAAATTTAGAAAATTAAATTTAGAAATTAAAAAATCATAATTACAAACAAAAAAATATGGAGGGGCTGAAATCTCACAGCTCTGAGATATCAAGACTTCGGTCTGGGTTAAGGATTTTGATATAATTTTCGGCAAAAAACTCTTATGAGGACATGGTTTTTAGTTTTGGGCAGCGATGTATATCAAACATTACTCTCTGTTAAAGTACAAGTATTTTTTTTAATCTCTGTTTAGAAATTTATTACAAAACTAACACGAAACATCAATACCATGCCGGAAAATTATAACAGATCATAAATTAACATAATTTAGTGAAAAGATGATACACTCAGCAAACTACTCAAAAACCTCTCCATCTAGCGTTTCGAGAAAATATTACAAAATCAAAAATTCATATTTCTTTCAATATTCCAAAAAATATTGTCTAGAATATTATCTAAAAATATTGCAAAAGTTATCACAAAATCAAAATACAAACTTTAAACAAAATTCCAAAAATATTTCAAAAACTATAACAAATTCAAAAATGTCCATGTCCAATTTCATTTTCAATTACATATACGTCATAAAAACAGCTACATTTTTTTCCAAAAAATTGGCTAAAAAATAAATGAAATCATTTTTTGACACACTTGACAACATTTTTTTGACAAACATATAATGCCATAATTCTCAATAATAATAATAAAATTTCATTTCAAAGAAATAATTAATGTTATTTTTTTCCAAAAATTGAGTAAACAAATAAATAAAACTCTTTCTTTTGACAAACTTGACAACATTTTTTGACAAACTTTTAATGCCATAATTCTCAATAATAATTAAATAAAATTTCATTTCAAACATATAATTAATAATATGGAGGGGCTGAAATCTCACAGCTCTGAGATATCAAGACTTCGGTCTGGGTTAAGGATTTGTATATAGTTTTCAGCAAAATACTTTTATGAGGACATGGTTTTTAGTTTTGGGCATCGACGTATATCAAACATAACTCTTTGTTAAAGTAAAAGTATTTTTTATCTCTGTTTAGAAATTTATTACAAAACTAACACGAAACATCAATGCGTTGCCGGAAAATTATAATCAAAATTCCAAAAGTATTGTTAAATTAAATAAAATCAAACTTTTTCAAAATTTCAAAAATATTCCAAAAATTAGAATAAAATCAAATATTTAAATTTTTTCTAAATTCCAATAATATTTCAAAAATTCTTAAAAATTCAAACTTTTTCCAAAATTCTAAAAATATTGCAAAAATTATTACAAAATCAAAAACTGAAATTTTTTTCAAAATTCCAAGAATTATAATAAAATTAAAAATTAAAAATTTTTCAAAACTCTAAAAATATTCCAAAAATTCTTACAAAATCAAAAATTAAAACTTTTGCCGAAATTCTAAAAATATTGCAAAAATTATTCCAAATTCAAAAATACAAACTTTTTCAAAATTCCAAAAATATTTCAAAAACTATAACAAATTCAAAAATTTCCATGTCCAATTTCATTCTAAATTACATTTACGTCATAAAAATAGCTACATTTTTTTTCCAAAAAATTGGCTAAAAAAATAAATGAAATCATTTTTTGACACACTTGACATTATTTTTTGACAAACTTATAATGCCATAATTCTCAATAATAATAATAAAACTTCATTTCAAACAAACAATTAATTTTATTTTTTTTCCAAAAATTGGGTAAACAAATAAATAAAAATCTTTCTTTTGACACACTTGACAACATTTTTTTGACAAACTTATAATGCAATAATCTAGTTTTTGATCTCACATACCAATCCCGACCATCAAGATTTCTCCAAATTTAATGTTCCTACTCGTAATCACTTAAAATGAACGTTTTTTAGCCAAAAATATGAAAATTTGCTATTTTTGACACACATAATGATTCCTGGTCCTAAAACGTCGAGAAATGTCAAAAAAAGTGGGGGTAAAAATTTCACTTTAAACTCATGAATGTAATACTTAGGTCTTTCAGACCGAAGTAAAATGATTTTAAATAAATAAATATAATAAATACAATAAATACTTAAATGTCGTTTGTTGAACGTCCAAATCCTCCATGCAAAATAAATATCAAAAATATTCTTCTTGGTCTTAATCTTCTTGGTCTTCCATCTATATGGTTCAGCTTGAGATTAAATTTCTTGATAATTTTCTTTATAATTTTTCCTTTTATCGCCTTATGTGTGCTGCCGATGAACGCAAAAACGTACATTTTCCGTTTCACTGGTCTTGGTACTAGCACCTTTTGAGCTATTTCTCACTGTCATTTCGTTTGAAGTTTCTTTCGAAAGTAGAAAGCTGCATAGTTAACTCATCAAAAGTAAGTTCATTTTCTTTTGATAACATCATCCAGCTTGAGCGAAACATTTCATAACTGCTGGGCCAATTGTGCAAGGTTTTGCAGACTAACATAAGATCGGGTAATTCATCCTCATCTTTTGCCTTAAGTCCGCTGATCAATTCAACCCACAATCTCCTTAAAATAGCAATGTGTGTCGAAACATCCTGCACAGAAAGAAAAAATCGCATTAACTTTAAAAAAAAGTCCAAGCGGCACGTATATCCGCTAGAAATAGGTAGATTTCGAGATCAGACAGTTTTGTGTGCCAGTAGAATCTGATGTATCAGATTAGTTTAAACAACACAAACTAATTACAAACAGACATCGAACAAATTTTAAAAAGAAAATTAGCTACATATAAGCAAAACTATATCTATCCAATTTTGCAACAAACAAATATTAAATCTACCACAGAACATGTGTGTGACAATTTATGACACAAACCTACGCTATATCATATGTCGTCCAATTACTCCAAAATATCAAAATAGTTAAATTTCTAAGACAAAAAATTAATTTCTTCTATTCAAACATTTTTATTTTTTTTTTCATTGACTGTTATAAGGTTTTTGCAAATTGTAGTTATGGAGTGTTGCAAACTTTTTTGTTGAAGCCCACAAGTCAAAAACCTTTAACTGCAGAGGTTTATATTTATAAGAAACGGATTAAAATGTTTCCACAGATTTTAAATTTATGAAGTTTTTAAAAATATTAGTATCCAAACGGCCGTTATAACGGATTAAAAAAAACGAATTTTTTTTATAGTATAAAGCCTCTAGTTATTTAACCATGTGTCAGATTTTCCTGATTTACGAACTCTCTCTAAAAAAAAAAAAATATGGATATATTGCGGCTTACAAAAACAAAAATAAAATAGAAAACTAAAAAAACCCAAAGCTTAGACAAAGGGTGTTTATAAGCTTACCTGTGACGACTGTAGTAAATTTTACATAGGCCAGACGGGGAGGTCCTTCAAAAAAAGATTTATCGAGCACACCAATGAAATTAACAGAAGCGATCCAAAATCCAGATATGCCCAACATTTGAAAATAGAAAAACACAAATACCAATATCAACACAAATTTAACCACATTACATAAAAAAAGAAAAAGACAACATCTAGAGAGATTGGAAGAAATAGAAATATGTAAACATAAAAACAATAACAACATTTTAAATGATAAAATCAACACTAAAACTAACAAAATATATGACATAATAATAAAAAACAGCAGTTGAAATAGTATATAAGTAATAGTTTAAGCAAAAATTGTAATAATAATTTAAGAACTGAGGATGACGTAAGTCGAAATCGATATTCTGTAAAATATAAAAAATAAAAAAATAAAATCAAATTGTTACTATAAGGAAGTTTATATTATTATTAATAAAATAAAATTAAAAATAAACAGTAAAAAGTATATTTTTAAATATTGCATTTTAATTCAAAAGTGACAAAAGCACACAAACAGTGAATAATATGGAAAACCATAATAACACATCTTTTAAAAAATCGTTTTAAAAAGTCCATATGGAATCTCTCACTTTTTTTGTAATTTCATAGCTGCATGTGTTTACTTAAGAACTTGTGAAAAACAAAGAAAAAAAAGGACGATTTTTGAGATAGGTATTTAAAGAAAATTTCCATAATCATTTAAAACAATTAGTATAGTTATCCCTATATCCTCATTCCTCCCATTTTCCTAATCTCCCTCCTTTATAGTTGGCATGGTATCTTCGGATATTCAAAGAGTCTGAATAATGAATATTTCATTACATGTCTACCTAATTACATGTCTAACTAATTAATAAAAAAAAATAATTACGAAATAAAATTTAATTACGTTTTCCGTTATTTAATATCTACCAGACACCTAAATCAATAAATTTGGCAGTGAATCCCTTGGTTTTATATCAATAACAAACTTCAATACTAAAAAACTGTGTTTATCTCTTGACGTATTTTACTTTTATATTGCTTTTGTAATTAATCCGGCATTCCGAATATGACGACAGTGGGCTGTATCTATACACTATAACTTCCTATCAATTTTAATCATGTCTTCGACATAGTATTATTTATTAGTTACAAATGACTTACTTATGTGCTATGAATATATGTACTATGAAAAAGGTGATTGTAAAAAATTCATAAACTTTAATGAATAACAACTGATAACTGAAAAAAAAATTCTTTAGTCTATTTTAACTGTTCCACTCACATGGTGCAAAATATTTACTTAAAAATTTTTTAATTAAACTCGAATCCGAAAAACTCGAATTTAAAAGAAAATATTTAAACCATTTCTTAAGTGATATTTTATAAAACTATAATGCTGTGTTAAAATTAAGTCAGCTTTTCTATTTAACTTTTTTGAAAAAAGTGTATTTAATTTCTTGCAAAATTTATCTCGGTTATAATAATTGTAATTGACTTTTTAGTTGGTTGACTTTATGATTAATTGTCCCGCATACCGGATCAGTTTTTGTTGATTTGTAGATTTTAATATTTTTGATCTACGGATGTGATGATCTCGCGTACTTTAGTCCCTCCTATCGACATACAAGTTAACGTGAGATATCACATACCACTGGCAATAGCAGTGAGATATCACTTGTCAAAGCGATATGTTAGGGGTGCTGGCGGATGAACACAATATCAATGTTAAAAACTTGGTTTATGTCAATAACTATTTTGGAAATAAATCAAACGTTATACCGGTAATGTGCTGCTGTGTGACATATTGTACGATAAGATAATCTTTACGATAAACGATAAGATAAAATTTACAGACGGAATTGCAATGTTATGATTAATTTTTTTTGTTGATTCAACCCTGAATGATTCGCAATAAAATGTAATTGATGTATAATAAGCTCATATAGATTAAGTAATAAATTTAATAATTAGTGTTACTTCGGTCTGAAAGACCTAAGTATTAGATTCATGAGCCAAAAGTGAAATTCTTATCCCCACTTTTTTTGGCATTTCTCGACGTTTTAGGACCTACTGATTCTAAAAAAGCAAAAAAAAAATGTATGTCTGTCTGCCGGCCGTCCGGCCGTCCGTCCGTCATTACCTACACTGCAGGGAAAACGGCTGGAGGGATTTCAAACATTTTTTTTTCTAAAAATAGATATTAACAAGGGACAGGTCCGAAAGGACGCTGTGTTCGATAACTGTACCGGAAGTGTGTCAAAAAAATCATTATGTGTGTCAAAAATAGCAACTTTTCATTTTTTGGCTTAAAAAACGTTCATTTTATGTGATTACGAGTAGGAACATTAAATTTGGAGAAATCTTGATGGTCGAGATTGGTATGTGAGATCAAAAACTAGATTATTGCATTAAAAGTTTGTCAAAAAAATGTTGTCAAGTGTGTCAAAAGAAAGATTTTTATTTATTTTTTACCCATTTTTTTTTTAGAAAAAAATGAAATTATTATAGAGAATTATGGCATTATAAGTTTGTCAAAAACTAATGTCAAGTGTGTCAAAATATGATTGCATTTGTTTTTTTAGACAATTTTTTGGGAAAAAAATGTAGCTGTTTTTATGACGTAAATGTAATTTAGAATGAAATTGGACATGGACATTTTTTAATTTGTTATAGTTTTTGAAATATTTTTGGAATTTTGAAAAAAGTTTGTATTTTTGATTTTGTAATAATTTTTGCAATATTTTTAGAATTTCGGCAAAAGTTTTAATTTTTGATTTTGTAAGAATTTTTGGAATATTTTTAGAATTTTGAAAAATTTTTAATTTTTGATTTTATTATAATTATTGGAATTTTGAAAAAATTTTCAATTTTTGATTTTGTAATAATTTTTGCAATATTTTTAGAATTTTGGAAAAGTTTGAATTTTTAAGAATTTTTGGAATATTATTGGAATTTAGAAAAAGTTTAAATATTTGAGTTTATTCTAATTTTTGGAATATTTTTGGAGTTTTGAAAAAAGTTTGATTTTATTTAATTTCTCCAATAATTTCGCCGCAGGAGGGATCGATTTTGATCGATTATGATCAATGTTGATCTACGGGTCTGACTACCCTGCGTACTCCAGTCCCTGCCATTGAAATATGAGTTAGCGTGAGATATCACATACCACTGGCAATGGCAGGAGATGTCATTAGCCAAGATGATATCTTAGGGTGCTGGCGGACGAACTTTAATTAGTCAACGGCAGCACTTCCAGTCTTAGCTGGGCAGCGTTCCGTAGCGGTACCGCTCATTAGCTCTTCCGAGGAATCGAACCAACACGTAGTTATGTGTGGGCTTTGTGCCTCGATTAAGGTGGTGGGCGGCGCGTCTGGGGTGCACTGCATCAGCTGGATTATTGGCATTTAGTTTGGTTTTGTTTTCTGCAAATTTCTCACAATTTGTTTTTCACTTATTATTTTGTTATTATTTCTTCATTTTATCATGAAATATTGGCATATGTCGTATTTTGTAGTATGATAGGATTTTTTACTTAGTTATGCGTTTTAAAATAAAACACAAAAAAATAAAATAAACATTTTGATATATATATGGCAGTACAACCGAAAAAAAATAAGTCTGCAAGTGGTAAAGCAAATTTGCGCAATCCACCCGCCCATAAAGCGGCATGTCCACGGAATTTGCAGGGACAAAACATATATGAATCAATAAAAAATTTTAAAATACATGTTCAAAACATCTGCGGATTGAACGCTAACCATGACCACGTGCAACATCATCTTGAGCACGACAAACCGAACATTCTATTCCTTACAGAAACACAAGTTTCTGAAAATTTTCTCTTTATAGAATCGCTTAATTCCAAATATAGGCTCGAATCAGCTTTCAAACTCCATCAGGGCGTATGCGCATTCATTCATGAGAGTGTTGCGTACACGCGCTTTCCAAATTTTGAACTACACGGTGACGGCTTCAATACAATGGTTTTAAAGATTTGGCTTCCAGAAATGACTTTTTTTACAATAGCTTTATACCGGTCCCCCAACAAACGTAACCCAAACTTTTTTAATATACTGACAAAAATTATGGACGAGATTAGAGCAAAGTCCCCTAATTGTGAAGTTATCGTTACCGGTGACTTCAACGTCCACAACAAATCATGGTTGGAATTCTCCAAATCGACCGACGATGTTGACAATAGTGGAAAACTGGCAGAAATTTTTGCCACGTCTCAGGGCCTATTCCAAATTGTTAAAAGCCCGTTTTTCACTCCCCGTAATGGCGGTGATAATAGTTTTCTACTAGATCTCTATCTTACCACAATGCCAGATATTACGAGTGTCGATGTCGCGAAAGGTAGTATTGGAAATTCTGATCATTATTTAATCTCATCAGTTATCAAAACTGATTTACTTAAAACTACAGCTCCCAAACCCCGTAAAATATTTCACTACTCAAAAATGGATAAGAGTGGTCTTCAAAATTTTTTCCATGGTTTCCCTTTCGACCGTCATTGTTTTTACACTGACAATGTAAATGTTTCTGCTCAAAACTTTACAGAAACCATCCAATTTGCTATCAATAAATTTGTCCCTTTCTCCATAGTAAAACCCAAACAAAAATACTTGTATTCGAAAGCTGCCAAAACGGCACTTAGAAACAAACGTAGATCATTTAATATTTGGATTCATAACAAAACTCCCACTAATCGATCCCAATATCTAAAGGCCAACAAAATATCTAATCAGATTATCTCAAACGAAAAGTCCGAAATTGACAGAGCGAAAGCCTCAAAACTTACGTCTATGTCTGTTTCTGACAAGAGTTTCTACAGTGCCATTAATTCTTTAAATTCTGGTACAAAATTTTCTATTCCCCCTATTATTGATGGTGATTTAATCGTCAATGATCCCGCAAGAAAAGCTAACTTGTTCGCTGAACGCTTTGCTCTGAACTCTACTGTTTTGGAAACTCCTAAAGAAATACCCCAAATCCAGTCTTCAGGAGTTAATATGAATGAACTTCACTTCAAACCCAAAATAGTCGCTAAACTTTTAAAGGGGTTAAACATCAACAAAGCATCAGGAATGGACAATATTCCACCCATTATTTTAAAAACCTTTTCCAAAGAACTTGCACCAACTTTAACTAAAATATTCTACCAATCCTACAAATCTGGTATATTTCCCTCGTGCTGGAAGTTGGCAAATGTCCAGCCCGTCCCCAAAAAGGGACCAAAATCCGATATCTCAAATTATAGGCCAATAGCTTTACTAACGGTCCTATCCAAAGTCTACGAGCATTATATTGATACACATATTTCCAAATTTCTGGCAGAAAATCATTTAATATCCGACAGCCAATACGGTTTTCGAAACAAAAGATCAACTACCGATCTATTAAACTATGTAGCGCATTGTTGGAACAGCATACTTGATAAAGGTGGTGAAACATACGTTATCGCTTTAGACATCTCCAAGGCATTCGATCGAGTCTGGCATGCCAACTTAATCAACAAGCTCGTTGCGTACGGTTTTCATCCCAATGTTGTGAAGCTGATTCAAAATTTTCTATCCAACCGATACATTTCGGTAACCTTAGACGGATATTCTTCTGAGTCTAAACTAATTAACACTGGTGTACACCAAGGCTCAGTATTGTCCCCAACCCTATTTTTGATTTATATCAACGAATTGTTGAAAATCACCAGCAACCCAATAAATAGTTTTGCAGATGATAGTACTCTGCACAAGTCGTTCGAGCCCCTTCCTTCAAAAGGTAAAATGCACGAACGAATTAATCCTGCCCGGAGAGACTCTGCCATAAACGTGAACAAAGACCTAAATAAAGTCGCCGACTGGGGTGACCAAAACCTTGTCAATTTCAACTCCACCAAAACACAGCTGTTGATTGTTTCCAGATTAAAGACCGAGTTCCCCAAAGATATTTTATTTAGTATGTGTGATGAACCAATAGGTGAATGTAAAAACATTCGTTTATTGGGTGTCACAGTTTCAAATGACCTCCTCTGGAACGATCATGTAATGGCGATGGCAAAAAGCGCGTCTAAAAAACTCGGCCTCCTAAATAGATGCAAAAAATTTTTCACTCCATACCAATTGCTCCATGTTTATAAGTCCTATATTCGTCCCTGTATGGAGTACTGTTGTCAAGTTTGGGGTGCTGCCTCTGTTTCCATCTTGGCCCTCTTGGACTCTGTTCAAAAGTGAGCTATACGAATTGTAGGTGATCGAACTTTGACATCAAAACTTGATTCCCTACAACATCGTCGCACTGTTGCTGACCTCGTTGTTTTTTACAAATATCGTCATCAGCAGTGCTCAGATGAAATCAGCGGCATCATGCCTCAAACTTATTCTTACCCCCGTTCCACTCGGCAATCGGCTGCCGCAACCAGTGAAACGGTAAAGATCCCGCGCTGTCATACTGGCAGATCGCAGAGAGACTTCTTTGTCCGAACTGCGTACAAATGGAATAGTTTGCCGGAACACTTAGTCTCAGGTGGCTTCAACCCACAGATGTTTAAAAAAAGCGTTAATCTACACCTCAGAACGCCAGTTGTTGTGGGACCCAGGTCTAGACCTAGGTCTTAAAAGGTATTTATGTGTTGTTGTGACACATATTCTAAACCCTATTACACAACACATTTTATTAAAAAAAAAAAAAAAAAAAATATTTTTGGAATTTTGAAAGAAATATGAATTTTTGATTTTGTAATATTTTCTCGGAACGCTAAATGGAGAGGTTTTTGAGCAGTTTGCTGAGTGTGTCATCTTTTCACTAAATTATGTTAATATATGATCTGTTATAATTTTCCGGCAACGTATTGATGTTTTGTGTTAGTTTTGTTATAAATTTCTAAACAGAGATAAAAACATACTTGTACTTTGACAAATAGTTATGTTTGATATACATCGCTGCCCAAAACTAAAAACCATTTCCTCATAAGAGTTTTTTCCCGAAAACTATATCAAAATTCTTAACCCAGACCGAAGTCTTGATATCTCAGAGCTGTGAGATTTCAGCCCCTCCATATTTTAGTAATTTAATAGTTGCTGAAAATTCATTTATTTTTTTTTCATAGTCATAAATAGGCGTCTTATCGTCAAACGAGGTAAGACAGTTTATGTCGTTCTATAAATGTTTAAAGTTTCAGCGTCGCTCTGCACTAAAACCGATTGCACCTAACCTGGGCATTCGGCAAACTTAATTATTATCAAAAGTTTTATCATTTTTCCACAAGTTGGATACGTATAGTAAGCCCTTTGTTCCCACAGTTTTGGCAAGGTTGGTAAATAATATGTGACTGAAAAACCCAAGCTAGTCTAAAAGAATAGACCAACCCGGGTAAGAAAAAGCTTAGGGGCCAAGCCTGGGGCAAGACCGTTTCATAGCTTTTAGGGGTTAGGTCAGGCTTAACATTCTCAAACGGCCCAAGTTTTGGCCAAGCTTGGACTGATGTCCTGAGGGCCAAGTCTGGCAAACCAGGCTTGGGCCAAGTCTGACAAATAAGACTTGGGCCAGGTCTACCAAAACCAATTTTTTTTCCAAACCTCCTTTTAAGGTGTGGAAAGAGGTTGTGGAAAGAGTAACATATATGAAAATAAAAATAAGGAAAATATGACCTGCACGATTAATAACGCGTATAATATAATAAACTTAACCTTGGTTTAGTTTAGGCATTTATAACTGGCGGCCCAGATCTGACCCAAACCTAACATAGCATTGATAACAAAACTATTATTATTTTCTTTCAAATGATGAAATTAATTTTTTAAAAATAATGAATGAAAAATCACCTTATTCTTGTTTACTAATGTGGAGTACTTTCAGGGTTTTGATGTACATCAATTTTTAGCTTGTCTGAAAGAATGGACAATTATTGTTGTATTGGTAACAAAACAAAACATTTTCGATTTAAATTTACATTAAAATAATTGTGTAAACATAAAATATTTATTCACTTTACGCAGAATTTATGTTTAATTTTAGAAAATTCACCTAATAATCACAAAAAACTATCCACAAATAGTCAATTCAAAAAATGGCGTCACGTTTGTTATTGTTTTTATACGTTGTTTGTATTAGCTTTTGCTGGAAGACGAATTTATCAAAAAATCTCAATTTCATAAAATTGATGTACATCAGAAACATCAAAAATTTGGTCTGAAAGAACACGACCAATTGATTTACATCAATTTTTTTTGATGTACATCACTTTTTTTTGTCTGAAAGAACTCTACTTAAGTTTTAAATCTAAAAATTATATTTTTTTCTATAACAACTGTTAAAACGTGCTTTTATCAACTAAAATTAGAGGGAAAAGTTGCACTTTACCATCAAGGGTAGATAAAGTAGTACTTTAACAGCAAGGGTAGATAAAGTATTTTGATATAAGTATTTTGCTGAACAAAAAAAATTGAATATAAAATTGTTTTTATTCGTTGTAGTCCAAAAAAATGTTTTTATTTCTTATAAATTATTCATTTTTATTTTATTGTGACGACGCGTTTCTGCTTTACTCCAAAGCTATCTTCAGGTCCAACAAAATAAAATACTAACATAACAAAAAATAACAAAAAAATGGAAAATTATATAATTTAAAAATATTTTGAAAAAAACTTACAAAAATGAAAACACTGTTTCAAAAAAGAAAAACTGAGAAAGAATGAAAATTCACATATATTTTTTAAAAAATTCTAAAAAAACCAACAAACAGACTGAATCTTTAACTTCTATCTTTTATATTATAAAAAATTAAACAAAAACTGATACAAACTGAAATTTAAATCAAAGCTAGGTAGGAATTAAATATTTAAATGAAAGATAAGTAAACGTTGTCAAAATAGGTGTGATCCGATTGTATATTTATATTATTTTGGAATTTTTTAATATAAATAGCTTCAGAAATTTTGCGGTTGGTAGTATTTGACTCAAAATTTAAAAACTCAGGATTATCCCAATCAATTTTATGATTACTGGAAACAGCATGATCACACAAAGCACTGTGTGACTTGTTACCCTTAGCAATATGATACTTATGATCCTTCAGTCTAGAAACAAGATATTGTTTAGTTTCACCAATATATGTTAGACCACAATTAAGTTCAGCACAATTAACTTTGTAAACTAAATTAGAGAAATATTGTTTGGGAACAGGATCTTTAAGAGGTGTGAAAATACGCTTTCGTAGAGTATTGCATGGTTTACTAACAGCTTTAACATTATAGCCATGCAAAACGCGATTTAAGTTCTCAAACAAAACTTTAGTATAAGGAAGGGATACAAATTTAAAGGTGCTATCTTGATTATTAATATAGTAGAAATGCCAAAATTTAAATTATTAAGTTTATTGATGGTATGATTAACGTGATAATCAATAAATTTAACAAGATAGTAGTTTTCTAAAAGAGTAGTTTTTAAAAATTTGAAATTTTTTTGATGAAAAATGGGATTTGATAATTTTAAAATTTTTTCTGTCAAAATAGATACAGTATTTTTTTTATAAGAAATAGGAAGAGAAGAGTTAAAATTCAAATACCGGCCAGACCAAGTAGGTTTTAGATACCAATCTGTAATTAACACACCAAAACTATTTTTTATAACTAAAGTGTCAAGAAATGAAATTTTATTTTCATTTTCAATTTCAACAGTGAATTGAGGATGGAAATCATAAAATTTAGCAAGAACAGAATCAATTAAAATACTAGGAACAGAGGTAAGAATATCATCAACATAACGTATATAAAATGGAAGAGTAAAATCTAAAGATTCAATAATTTTTATTTCTATAAATTCCATAACTAAATTAGCTAATACTGGACTAGCTGGAGAACCCATAGGTGAACCAACAATTTGTTGATAAAATATATTTTTATAAGAAAAATAGCAATGGTTTAATACTAATAAGAGTCCTTCAATGAAAATGTCTTTTTCTAAAGTTTTATATTCAACATTATTTTTAGTTTTCCTAATATAATCAGAATTTTGTCGTCGAATGGTACTAATTATAAATTCTTGAGAAGCAAACTCTTGAATAACTATTTCAATTTCATTCCATTTTCTATCTGTACACTCAAGAACTAATGCATTTGGAATATTTGTGAAAAGTGATATAACATCTAAAGAAATCAAAGAATAATTTGTAGGAATAATTACATCTTTTAATTTATCAATAAAATCATAAGAATTTTTAACATGACTAAAGGTTTTTCCAACCACTCTTGATACAATACCAGAATAAATATTTGAAAGATTATATAAAGGAGAATTAATGTAAGAGACAATAGGACGTAATGGTTCCCCAGACTTATGAACCTTTACTAATCCATATATCCGTGGAAAAGAACTATTATACTTCCGCATAAGAGTTGCACGTTCATTTGTTATATTACTTTTAAGTTCTAGTTTACTAATAAATGTATTGGTTTTTCTTTGCAAATATCCAGTTTTGTCTTTCGGAATTACTTTATAAGTATCAGGGTCATTTAAAAATAAAGACATTTTACTATCATAATCAGATGAATTCATAACAACTGTTATGTTACCTTTGTCAGCTTGGGTTACAATTAAATGAGGATTATCATTGAAAAAAGAATTTGTCTCTGTGAGATATTTTGGTAAAATTTTGGTTTTGAAGTCAATCTTTTTATGTGAATTTTTATAATTACTAATAATATTGCATAAACTATTGCGAGCAATAATTTTATCAGAATCATCTAAATGGAAAATAGCCGATTCTAAATGTGTGATTAAATCATAAAAATTTAATTTATTATTATGGAAATTGAATTTTGGACCTAGACTAAGAATAAAAAGAACATTAGAAGGAATAGATACTGTTGAAAGATTTTTAACCCACTTCTCACTAGTGATATTTAAAATTTCAGTTCGTAGAAATTCAAAATTATTTTCCAAAAGAAGATTAAATTTTTCAATCTGTTTTAGTTTAATTTCATTAAAAAGCTTATCATAACTAAAGTTAATATGATCATTAAAATCATTGAAAACATCATTTGAAACAATGTTACCATGTTTTGAAAATAAAGATCTTTTTTCTTTACTATTAAAATTAATTTCTGTAAAATTATTACTAATTTCTAGATCTAAGACTTTAAATAGAAAATTATTAACTATTTTGTTAAATGCTTTACTATTAAATTGATTATTTAATTTTTTGAAATTGTGTTTTAACCAAGAAGGTATAATTTGATAACTTCTACAATTCAATAGGAAAATTTTCTTGTTATTTAGAGCTGCTAATTTGTTAGATGTGCTAAGCAGTTCCTTATTATGTTTTTAGCTTCAAGACCATATAATTGTTCTACATAGTTGAAAAAAGATGTTGTAGCTGCCATATTGTTAGTATTATTTTTTGTTTACCGTAGTGTTTCTTAACGAATAGTAGTTTAAAATAATATGACTATTAATTCATTGGACGAAATAATATAAAATTGTTTTTATTCGTTGTAGTCTAAAAAAATGTTTTTATTTCTTATAAATTATGCATTTTTATTTTATTGTGACGACGCGTTTCTGCTTTACTCCAAAGTTATCTTCAGGTCCAACAAAATAAAATACTAACATAACAAAAAATAACAAAAAAATGGAAAATTATATAATTTAAAAATATTTTGAAAAAACTTACTGTTTCAAAAAAGAAAAACTGAGAAAGAATGAAAATTCACATATATTTTTTAAAAAATTCTAAAAAAACCAACAAACAGACTGAATCTTTAACTTCTTATCTTTTATATTATAAAAAATTAAACAAAAACTGATACAAACTGAAATTTAAATCAAAGCTAGGTAGGAATTAAATATTTAAATTGTTTGTTTATTTATAAAATTCAAAAATTTATCAAAGCCACCTATACTCATTTTTTCGTGGAACTGTTTTTCCTGACGCTTTTAAATTACATTTATCATTGATTTTTCTTCATTTTTTGGTCTTCTTTAACAAATGCTATAGAAAAAAATGTTGTATTCCACACGACGATAAAATTTCTTTATGTTCTCGATGCTTATTAGCGCTAAAACCGCTCTCGAAGATAAAGTGCAGTTTTATCGTCTTGTACAATAAATAAAATTATCTTGTTTAATTTTGAACAAATCAAAAGATGAAATTAAGTAAATAATTTCTTTGTAAATAGTTTTGATTTCTTTGTAATTACTTCGGTCTGGAAGACCTTAGTATTACATTATCGAGCCAAAATTGAAACTCTTACGCCCACTTTTTTTGGCATTTTTTGACGTTTTAGGACCTACTGATTCTAAAAAAGCAAAAAAAAAATGTATGTCTGTCTGCCGGCCGGCCGTCCGGCCGTCACAACCGACGAAATCTAGAAAACCGCTGGAGGGATTTCAAAAATTTTTTTTTTCTAAAAATAGGTATACATACTCAATAAAAAGAGCCGAAAGGACGATGTTTTCGATAACTGTACCGGAACTTAGTCAAAACAAGGAAATTTGCATATTTTTTGCTTAAAAAACGTTCATTTTAAGTGATAACGAATAGGAACATTGAATTTGGAGAAATCTTGATGGTAGAGATTGGTATGTGAGATCAAAAACTAGATTATTGCATTATAAGTTTGTCATAAAAATGTTGTCAAGTGTGTCAAAAGAATGATTGTCATTTTTTTTACTCAATTTTTTGGAAAAAATGAAATTAATTATTTGTTTGACATGAAATTGAACATGGAAATTTATGATTTTGTTGTAATTTTTGAAATATTTTTGGAATTTTGAAAAAGTTTGTATTTATGATTTTGTAAGAATTTTCGAAACATTTTTAGAGTTTTGAAAAAATTAAAATTTATGATTTCATTATAATTTTTGGAATATATGTGGAATTCTGAAGAAAGTTGGTTTTTTTGATTTTGTATTATTTTTGCGATATTTTTAGAATTTTGGAAAAAATTTTTTTTGGGATTTGGAAAAAGTTTAAATTTTTTATTTTGTAATATTTTTAGAGTTTTGAAAAAAATTTGTATTTTTGATTTTGTTATAATTTTTGAAATATTTTTGGAATTTTAACAAAAGTTTGCATTTTTGATTTTGTTCTAATTTTTGCAATATTTTTAGTATTTTGAAAAAATTTCTAGTTTTGATTTTGTAAGAATTTTCGGAATATTTTTAGAGTTTTGAAAAAGTTTAAATGTTTGATTATATTATAAAATAATTTTTGGAATTTTGAAAAAGTTTTTACTTTGATTTTGTTATAAATTTTTGAAATATTTTAAGAATTTTGAAAAAACTTTGAATTTTTGAATTATAAATTTTTGCAATATTTTTAAAATTTTGAAAAATTTAAATTTTTAATTTTATTATAATTTTTGGAATTTGGAAAAAATTTGTACTTTGGATTTTGTTATTTTTTGCAATTTTTTAAGAATATTGGAAAAAGTTTCAATTTTTGATTCAATTATAAAAACAATAATATTTGGATTGTTTTTAGAACTTTAAAACAAAGTTTAAATTTTTGATTTTATTTGAATTTTTACAATATTTTTTGAATTTTGAAAGAAATATGAATTTTTGTAATATTTTCTTGAAACGCTAAATGGAGACGTTTTTGAATATTTGCTGGGTGTATAATGTTTTCACTAAGTTATATTAATTTATGATCTGTTATAATTTTCTGGCAATGTATTAATATAACTTCGGTCTGAAAGACCTAATTATTACATTCTTTAGCTAAAAATGAAAATTCTTACTCCTACCGGTTTTTGGCATTTCTCGACGTTTTAGGACCTACTGATTCTAAAGAAGCAAAAAAAAATGTATGTCTGTATGTCGGCCGGCCGTCCGGCCGTCACAACCTACGAAATCTAGAAAACCGCTGGACGGATTTCAAAATTGTTTTTGAGAAATAGGTTTACTCAATGGAAAGAGCCGAAAGGACGATGTATTCGATAACTGTACCGGAACTTAGTCAAAACAATCGTCAAGTGTGTCAAAACAAAGAAATTTGCATATATTTTGCTTATAAAACGTTCATTTTAAGGGATTACGAGTAGGAACATTGAATTTGGAGAAATCTTGATGGTCGGGATTGGTATGTGAGACCAAAATCTAGATTATTGCATTATAAGTTTGTCAAAAAAATGTTGTCAAGTGTGTCAAAAAATGATTTCATTTAGTTTTTTAGCCAATTTTTTGGAAAAAAAATTTTACCTGTTTTTATGACGTAAATGTAATTGAAAATGAAATTGGATATGGAAATTTTTGAATTTTTTATAGTTTTTGAAATATTTTTGGAATTTTGAAAAAAGTTTGTATTTTTGATTTTGTAATAATTTTTGCAATATTTTTAGAATTTCGGAAAAAGTTTTAATTTTTGAATTTGTAAGAATTTTTGGAATATTTTTAGAATTTTGAAAAATTTTAAATTTTTGATTTTGTAATGATTTTGCAATATTTTTAGAATTTTGGAAAAGTTTGAATTTTGAAGAATTTTTGGAATATTATTGGAATTTAGAAAAAGTTTAAATATTTGATTTTATTCTAATTTTTGGAATATTTTTGGAATTTTGAAAAAAGTTTGATTTTATTTAATTTTTGAAATTTTTTTTGGAATTTTGAAAGAAATATGAATTTGTGATTTTGTAATATTTTTTCGGAACGCTAAATGGAGAGGTTTTAGAGTAGTTTGCTGAGTGTATCGTCTTTTCACTAAATCATGTTAATATATGATCTGTTATAATTTTGCGGCATCGTATTGATGTTTCTTGTTAGTTTTGTAATAAATTTCTAAACAGAGATAAAAAAATTCTTGTACTTTAACAAAGACTTATGTTTGATATACATCGCTGCCCAAAACTAAAAACCATGTCCTCATAAAAGTTTTTTGCCGAAAACTATATCAAAATCCTTAACCCAGACCGAAGTCTTGATATCTCAGAGCTGTAAGATTTCAGCCCCTCCATATTTTAGTAATTTAATAGTTGCTGAAAATTTATTTATTTTTTTTTCATAGTCGTAAATAGGCGTCTTATCGTCAAACGAGGTAAGACAGTTTATGTCGTTCTATAAATGTTTAAAGTTTCAGCGTCGCTCTGCACTAAAACCGATTGCACCTAACCTGGGCATTCGGCAAACTTAATTATTATCAAAAGTTTTATCACTTTTCCACAAGTTGGATACGTATAGTAAGCCCTTTGTTCCCACAGTTTTGGCATGGTTGGTAAATAATATGTGACTGAAAAACCCAAGCTAGTCTAAAAGAATAGACCAACCCGGGTAAGAAAAAGCTTAGGGGCCAAGCCTGGGGCAAGACCGTTTCATAGCTTTTAGGGGTTAGGTCAGGCTTAACATTCTCAAACGGCCCAAGTTTTTGCCAAGCTTGGACTGATGTCCTGAGGGCCAAGTCTGGCAAACCAGGCTTGGGCCAAGTCTGACAAATAAGACTTGGGCCAGGTCTACCAAAACCAATTTTTTTTCCAAACCTCCTTTTAAGGTGTGGAAAGAGGTTGTGGAAAGAGTAACATAAATGAAAATAAAAATAAGGAAAATATGACCTGCACATGTTTACAATGCATTAGACTGGTTAATAACGCGTATAATATAATAAACTTAACCTTGGTTTAGTTTAGGCATTTATAAATGGCCCAGACCTGATCCAAACCTATCTTAGCATTGATAACAAAACTATTATTATTTTCTTTCAAATGATGAAATTAATTTTTTAAAAATAATGAATGAAAAATCACCTTATTCTGGTTTACTAAGTTTTAAATCTAAAAATTATATTTTATCTTGTTTAATTTTGAACAAATCAAAAGATGAAATTAAGTAAATAATTTCTTTGTAAATATTTAATTTCTTTGTAAATAAAAAAAATGTATGTCTCTCTGCCGGCCGGCCGTCCGGCCGTCACAACCGACGAAATCTAGAAAACCGCTGGGGGGATTTCAAAAATTTTTTTTTCTAAAAATAGGTATGGTATACTCAATAAGAAGAGCTGAAAGGACGATGTTTTCGAAAACTGTACCGGAACTTAGTCAAAACAATCGTCAAGTGTGTCAAAACAAGGAAATTTGCATATTTTTTGCTTAAAAAACGTTCAATTTAAGTGATTACGAATAGAAACATTGAATTTGGAGAAATCTTGATGGTTGGGATTGGTATGTGAGATCAAAAACTAGATTATTGCATTATAAGTTTGTCAAAAAAATGTTGTCAAGTGTGTCAAAAGAATGATTTTCATTTTTTTTCTCAATTTTTTGGAAAAAAATGAAATTAATTATTTGTTTGACATGAAGTTGAATATTGAAATTTTTGATTTTGTTGTAATTTTTGAAATATTTTTGGAATTTTGAAAAAGTTTGTATTTTTGATTTTGTAACAATTTTCGAAATATTTTTAGAGTTTTGAAAAAATTAAAATTTTTGATTTCATTATAATTTTTGGAATATTTTTGGAATTCTGAAGAAAGTTGGTTTTTTTTGATTTTGTATTATTTTTGCGATATTTTTAGAATTTTGGAAAAAAATTTTTTTGGGATTTGGAAAAAGTTTAAATTTTTGATTTTGTAATATTTTTAGAGTTATGAAAAAAATTTGTATTTTTGATTTTGTTATAATTTTTGAAATATTTTTGGAATTTTAACAAAAGTTTGCATTTTTGATTTTGTTCTAATTTTTGCAATATTTTTAGAATTTTGAAAAAATTTCTAGTTTTGATTTTGTAAGAATTTTCGGAATATTTTTAGAGTTTTGAAAAAGTTTAAATGTTTGATTATATTATAAAATAATTTTTGGAATTTTGAAAAAGTTTTTACTTTGATTTTGTTATAAATTTTTGAAATATTTTAAGAATTTTGAAAAAACTTTGAATTTTTGAATTATAAATTTTTGCAATATTTTTAAAATATTGAAAAACTTAAATTTTTAATTTTATTATAATTTTTGGAATTTGGAAAAAAATTTGTATTTTGGATTTTGTTATTTTTTGCAATTTTTTAAGAATATTGGAAAAAGTTTCAATTTTTGATTTTGTAATAATATTTGGAATGTTTTTAGAACTTTAAAAAAAAGTTTAAATTTTTGATTTTATTTGAATTTTTACAATATTTTTTGAATTTTGAAAGAAATATGAATTTTTGTAATATTTTCTGGAAACGCTAAATGGAGACGTTTTTGTATATTTGCTGGGTGTATAATGTTTTCACTAAGTTATATTAATTTATGATCTGTTATAATTTTCTGACAATGTATTAATATTACTTCGGTCTGAAAGACCTAATTATTACATTCATGAGCTAAAAATGAAAATTCTTACCCCCACCGTTTTTTGGCATTTCTCGACGTTTTAGGACCTACTGATTCTAAAAAAGCAAAAAAAAAATGTATGTCTGTATGTCGGCCGGCCGTCCGGCCGTCACAACCTACGAAATCTAGAAAACCGCTGGATGGATTTCCAAATTTTTTTTGGAATCAATGGAAAGAGCCGAAAGGACGATGTATTCGATAACTGTACCGGAACTTAGTCAAAACAATCGTCAAGTGTGTCAAAACAAGGAAATTTGCATATTTTTTGCTTATAAAACGTTCATTTTAAGGGATTACGAGTAGGAACATTGACTTTGGAGAAATCTTGATGGTCGGGATTGGTATGTGAGACCAAAATCTAGATTATTGCATTATAAGTTTGTCAAAAAAATGTTGTCAAGTGTGTCAAAAGAAAGATTTTTGTTTCGATTTTTACCCAATTTTTGAAAAAAAAATAAAATTAATTATTTGTTTGAAATGAAATTTTATTATTATTATTGAGAACTATGGCATTATAAGTTTGTCAAAAAAATGTTGTCAAGTGTGTCAAAAAATGATTTCATTTAAATTTTTAGCCAATTTTTTGGAAAAAAAATTTTACCTGTTTTTATGACGTAAATGTAATTGAAAATGAAATTGGATATGGAAGTTTTTGAATTTTTTATAGTTTTGAAATATTTTTGGAATTTTGAAAAAAGCTTGTATTTTTGATTTTGTAATAATTTTTGCAATATTTTTAGAATTTCGGAAAAAGTTTTAATTTTTGATTTTGTAAGAATTTTTGGAATATTTTTGGAATTTTGAAAAATTTTAAATTTTTGATTTTGTAATGATTTTTGCAATATTTTTAGAATTTTGGAAAAGTTTGAATTTTTAAGAATTTTTGGAATATTATTGGAATTTAGAAAAAGTTTAAATATTTGATTTTATTCTAATTTTTGGAATATTTTTGGAATTTTGAAAAAAGTTTGATTTTATTCAATTTTTAAAATTTTTTTTGGAATTTTGAAAGAAATATGAATTTGTGATTTTGTAATATTTTCTCGAAACGCTAAATGGAGAGGTTTTAGAGTAGTTGAATGGCTAAATGGTTTTAGAGTAGTTTGCTGAGTGTATCGTCTTTTCACTAAATCATGTTAATTTATGATCTGTTATAATTTTGCGGCATCGTATTGATGTTTTGTGTTAGTTTTGTAATAAATTTCTAAACAGAGATAAAAAATTCTTGTACTTTAACAAAGAGTTATATTTGATATACATCGCTGCCCAAAACTAAAAACCATGTCCTCATAAAAGTTTTTTGCCGAAAACTATATCAAAATCCTTAACCCAGACCGAAGTCTTGATATCTCAGAGCTGTGAGATTTCAGCCCCTCCATATTTTCAATATGGTGATACAAACTATAGCAATCAAACTGGATATCAATCGAAATATTTTGTTGTCGTGGATAAAATAGCATCTTGTATTCGTATAGGATGATGGCAATTCTTCATTTGGGTGATTCCCTCCACTCGCTACGCTCGTTTTGGGAAACTTCATCCTCGTGAAGAATTGCCATCATTCTCAACTCATACAAGAATCTATTACTATCAAAAATATATAGTATATGTTACGATATCGATTCACAGTAGTGGGTAGATATTATAGTAGATCAGATAACAGATGTTTACATTGCATAAAATAAATGAAGTATACCAATTGACACGTTTTAAATGTAGGTTACTTTACACGCAAATGTAAACCTAGATCATATTTCCGTCAATAAGAACCGGTCGATGATCTATACTTAGGATAATTTTTTATTGATTGTAGAACCGATTCCTTCAAATATGTTTAATCAGCTTAAAATGATAACAACAACGTAAATAGCAGGAACAAAACATACTCTCTATGTGACAATAAAAAAAATTTGCATCAATTAAACAAATAGGAATATGAATAATAATAATAACTCAGTTAAATATTTAAACATAAGCAGTATGGAGAGCGAAGGTATTGTTAAAATCAATGTAATTGCGCGATAAGAAACAATAACGCTTTTTCAATTTGCTTGTTTCAGGTATCCGTGGATCTTTAAATCGACGTTCATTCGTTACCTTAATTTTTGGTATTGTTATTGGTTTTACAATGGCCGTACTATTTCTATCACAATCAACAACAAACTCAACATGGCAAACAACAGCTGATCAATTACATAATCATCATCATCATGAATTGAATGATCCACATTCTGCTCAACATTTAGCCGATGCTGCTGGTCCTGAATTAGATGTAGGAAAACATGATCATCATGAAGAGAATTCAACGTTATCAGAATATTTAGAACATGAAGTCAAAGTGTTATGCTGGATAATGACAAATCCAACAAATCATAAGAAAAAAGCAAGGCATGTATTGAGGACATGGGGTAAACGTTGTAATAAAATACTTTTTATGAGTACGGAGGTTGATGATGAAATTAATAGTATTGCCTTAGATGTAAAAGAAGGACGAAAAAATTTGTGGGCAAAAACAAAGGAAGCTTTTAAATATATATATGCTAATCATTTAGAGGATGCGGATTGGTTTATGAAGGCTGATGATGATACGTAAGTTGTATTTGCACCATATTATATATTATATTTCTTTTGGTTTTTTTAAAAGAATTTTCATGAACTTGACTTGTAGACTGTTAAGTCCATTACGCCAAACTTCTTTTGGTGCCGTGGCTCACAATTTTTCTAATCATCGTAATTTTATCAACTCATTCTGTTTTGTTGGCTGAGGCTTATTTGGAAGACTGGGGTGCGGAAGAATTTGAAGAAAATTGAAGAATTTCAAAACTGAAGAATTTCAAGAAAAGCTTGAAAACCACTAGTCCATCTACACCTTATATTATGATATTGCTTTTTATTTCAATATTTTTCAGGTTCAGTTTCTATAAAAACTTATTTAGAAGAATCAATGTGAATATATACGCTACTGGAGTTACTAAAATTATTCTGCCCAAATAATTCTGGGTGTCGTTTCTGATCGGTTTTGACAACTGTTGTTTAAAACTGTTGTTTAAACCAGGTTAAAATAAAATTTGTCTTTACTTGATTCGCACAACACAAAAACTAAACGAAAAAGTTTGTCTGAAATAATTTCATACAATTTAAATATTTTAACGTGTGGATATTTAAAAAAATTTTTACGTGCAAAATATTTGTTTTAGAAAAATAATTCAGTGTATTTAAAAATGTTCAAGTCTGAATTTAAATTTTATGTGTTAGATACAAACAAAGTAAAATTAATTTTAAATTAAATCTTACAAAAACCATCAAATTTTAAAAATAAATAATATGTATCTATATTATTTTCTATATCAACAAAATCGAAATAGTAATATAATAAAATAGATATATAATTGTAAAACTTTTATTTCAAAAATTAATCAAAATTATATTTCAATTTTTACTTAACACTTAACACTTTATTTTTTTATAAAAATTTTAGTAAATAAAAGATTAACAACAAAAATTTTGACAACAAATAATTTAACTCCTACTATTTAGGTGCTGTTAAATAATTTCTAAAATAGTTGTCTAACTAAATTGTAGAGAAATCCAAATTTAACGAAAACTTAACGAAAACGTTGCCAGGTTGAAAAATATTTTTTGGAGAGTTGTTAAGAAAGTTGTCTAAAAGCGACTAAAATAAGGTTTAAAGGATGTCAAAACCGATCAGAATCGACACCCTGAACAAAAATATATTTTCGATAATAAATGGAAGACTGCAATTTTTAATTAAACAAAAACTTTTTAGAGAAAGAATATTAACTCTCATACTGCCGTCATAAACACCGTAACTCAAAAAATGTAAAAAATGAGTTTATTCTGCCTTATCAGTCACAAAGCATTACTCTTTGACCCTGCTAAATAAAAACATGGTTAAGTAACTCTAAACATGAAAATTTCAATTCAGAAAACTACGTAAAATTGAAAAATATATGTTAAATATCTAAAACTGTTTTAGTTTTTGTCGTTTTTCTCAGTTCCAACATTTTGGTAGGTGCTCAGGGTGCTCCTCAAGGTCGAAACTGGGGGTCGATTCTGATCGGTTTTGACAACTGTTATTTAAAACTCGGTTAAAATCAGGTTAAAACAAAATTTGTCTTTACTTGATTCGCACAGCACAAAAACTAAACGAAAAACGTTTGTCTGAAATAAATTCATACAGTTTAAATATTTTGAAATTAATTAATTTATTATAAATAAAGTGAAATTATTAATTATTATTAATTATAAATAAAGTGAAAACACTTAATTTTTTTATATAGTTTTTATATTATAATTTCACTTTATTTCACTTAAAATATAGTTTATATAGTTTTTATATTATAATTTCACTTTATTTCACCAATTAATTTCACTTAAAATAAAAATTTTAGTTAACAATTTGTAAGGTTAACAATACGAATTTTGTAAACAAATAATTTAACTTTTCCTATTTTGGTTGAATTAAAATTTGGTTAAATAATTATTAAAATATTAAAATAATTATTAAAATATTAATTGTAGAGAAATCTAAATTTAACGAAAACTTAACGAAAATGTTGCCAGGTGGAAAAATATGTTTAGGAGAATTGCTAAAAAAGTTTTAAAAATAGGTTAAAATTTGATTTGTTAAAACCGATCAGAATCGACCCCCTGATATATTTTAAAAGTTTCTACTCCTAACCTTATCCAAATACAGTTTTGAAAGAAGAGTTCAATCTCTACACTCAAAAAAATAAAAGTCACTTTTACAAAAATTTTATAAACATACAACACACAAAATTTTTTAATAAAACTAAAATTTTTCTCTTTCAAATCCAAAAATAATTTGTAAATCAAATAAATTTTTAGGTTTTTTTCAAATAATTTTTTTTGTAATCTACAATATTTTTGGTAAACTTATAAAAAATATTGTTAGTTGTATATTTATAAAAAATTGTAAAATTTATTTAGTTTTTTTTTGAGTGAACAACAAACATTTGATATAGCCGTAAATTTTAAAAAAAATTTGTAGTTTGGAGATTTGGGGAAGATGTCAGGATTAAAATTACACTTTTTTTTTTGAAGATAAATTGAACATTTTGGGTACGAAAGTAATAAAAAAGTTGTTATGGATTATGGACAAAAATCACCTCTCATCAAGCTCAAAATTATTTGTTTTTAAAATTTCCACTCCCATTACCCTCCAAATAACATTTTGTGTTAACCTCTATAGTTTTCGTTCAATCTCTTCAAAATTTTCGGGCACTACAACCTGTTTTGTGACTCCCGAATGTTTTCTGCCACAATAACCTTAGATTCGGTTGTCTTTTTTTCAAAAACTAAATTTGAAGCAACAACAACCGAATTTGATGTAATTGTGACAGAAATATTCGGTTGGTACAATAGCGGTTTTAGTGACCGGATTTTATCTTTCAGTGTAGTAGTTGGACATCCTATCCCAGCTGTGGATATTTAACGCTCTTGGATCCAAAATAATTTTTTTTGTTCGGAACAGGGAATGTAGCTGATATACAATGATCAAAAACATAAATTTAAATTTTTGCAAAAGTTTCAATTGGTAAATATAAAAATGCTTAACAGTACTGACCACCCTACTTATATTTTTTAAAACCTGGAACAAACGTAAAAATGTATTGTGCCTTTGCAAATCCGTGATATCGAACAAATGTAATCGTCGTTAAAAATTGTAATCATTCTTGTAAAAAACAACAAGCAAAGCAATTTCATCATTAATCTTTTTGTTTCATTTCAGGTATGTTATTGTAGAGAATCTACGCTACATGTTATATGCTTACTCCCCAAGTGATCCACTATATTTTGGTTGTAAATTTAAACCATTTGTGAAACAAGGTTATATGTCAGGTGGTGCTGGATACGTACTAAGCAAGAATGCTGTAAAAAAATTCGTAGAATTAGGAATTCCAAATAAAACATTATGTCGTCAAGATGGCAATGGTGCTGAAGATGTTGAAATGGGAAAATGTTTAGAAAAAATAAACGTGTATGCTGGTGATACACGTGATATTGCTGGACGTGGACGTTTTTTTCCATTCGTTCCCGAACATCATTTAATACCAGGACATTCTAAGAAAGATTTTTGGTATAGAAAATATATATTTTATGAAGCTAATGAAGGTTTTGATTGTTGTTCAGATAACGCAATATCATTTCATTATGTTTCACCAAATCAAATGTATGTTTTAGATTATTTAATTTATCATTTACGACCGTATGGTATCTTCTCGTTACCACAAAGTTTACCAAATAAAATGACACTTAGTGATGTAATTAACAATTCGACAAAAGTTTATGAAAGCTTTGCACATACCAAAGATATACCAAATACTAAACCAAATGATGATTGATAATCATCTACATACTATTATGTAATTTATAGAAATTAAGGATATTTTTTTGAATTGTTTTATATTTTGTGTTATGTACTTTATTTTTGACTAGGGGGTATCCCGCAGACTTCGCTCCCCCTCCCCGCACGCCAACACTCTCTTAATCTTTTCATCCAACTTTGATGCAGCTACTATCCATCACAATCCAATCTCTTCTAATCTATTATGCATGCACCTTCTGCTTAACTAATTTTGCAAAAACACATGGATTAAACATCCATGGAAATCCTATCATCCTATCATCATAGACGTGACTGTAAGTTTATTTTTCGAAAGTTAACTGTTAAAAGTAAGAAGCAGAAATTTAGCGTAAACGAAAGGAGTGCATATGGTAACGTAAGTGATGGTAAAGTCTGACAGTACAAAGCTGACTGAGACCAATGTTTACCTTGGAGACTTATACCACAGAAAGAGATCGCTGTGAGAAGTAATATCTGAATTACGACGAATTGTGTTTTAAATATCCGTGAAGACCATACCTATTCGTCAACAGGTAAATGGTTAACGTCAGAAGATGTTCATGTTGTAAAAACATATGGGTAACGTTAGGGATATTCCTTTGAGATCAGATATTTTGAAGTTCTGCTAATTAGATGAAATCTGATTTTTATATCCATAAGGATCATATCTGTTTTGTCAACAGATAGATGGTTAACGCTTGGAGATGTTCATGTTATGATAACATATAGGTAACGTTAGGGATTGTAATTGAAAAAAATCAGAAAATTCGAAAAATTTGTTCGGCCCATGATATCGATTATTAAACAAAAATAATTTTTTAAAAAATTGGTCGCACTAGCAGGTGTGGCTTGAAAGCCGAAAGGATTTAGATATTTAGAGAAAAAAGAGAGTATAAAAAAGAATTAAGATTATGGCTTGTCAGCCGAAACGACTAGATGGAAGAATATGTGGTCACTACGGAAAGTGTTGTGTCGCTGTGAAAAAAAAAATTATAATAAAAAATTTTTAAAACAAAATTAAGCAAGCACTAATTTAAATTAAGAAAGAGAAAAAAATTGAATTAAATTTTAAACTGGCCACTTCTTAAAGTTGACTCTATTGGAAGGTTTGTTCCTAGTTGGGGTTTCCACTTTTGGAGGTTCTTGCGTTGAGTGTAGAGATGATCCAGGTACAGCTAGAGGCGTTGAGAGGGGCTAGAATAAATTATGGTAACTGGAGATGGCGTTGTTCCATATAACGTATTGTTCAAAATAATCTTGAGGATGCGTGTTTTATAATCGAAAAGAATAGCTGATTTTTCTATACATATAAGCATTGATCATTATTTTCTGTAGCTATCAATAAAACATTCGGAAACACTATGGTTAAATATGCTCCAAAAAAATGTATAATATCCAAGAACGTGGTGAATCGATATAATAGCTCGTCGATATAAAGGAGTATAGAACCATTACAAAGGAGTAATGAACAAAGGAGTACAAAGCAGTATAGAACCATAAACCATCTCGAGTTGCTGTTGTTTATTCATACACATCTCTACTACAGACAAAAACTATACATGCTTAATTTACATATATTTATTATTATGCTGCATAGTTGTAATATGATTTTCGAAACACAAGTCACTGTAAAAATTATTATTAAAAGAAGTGATTACAATAATGGAAAAAGTGACAATTTTTATACAAAGCAAATGTGTCTGTAATCAAAATTAAAGATGGAGAAATTAACTTTTGACATGTGATTTGTGTCGCGTCAAACCACAAGTGAAAATTATATATATATCAAGATGGTGATTTAATAGATAGAAAGGCGCGTTCACACTTATGTTCACACTTCTATATAAATATATATATATATATATATATATATATATATATATATATATATATATATATATATATATATATATATATATATATATATATATATATATATATATATATATATATATATATATATATATATATATATATATATATATATATATATATATATATATATATATATATATATATATATATATATATATATATATATATATATATATAAATTCAATTGTGTCGACTGTCGGCACTTGGCGAAACATTTTAATATAAATTAAAAACTAATAACACTTGTTTTTATATTTCGCAAATATGTTTTTATTTTTATTTTCTAAAAATTTTTGCTCAATGCATTTCGGCTTACGCCATTATCAAGAGTGATTCAAAAAGTTTATGAAGAAAAAATTTTGATGTGAATCAAAAATAAAATGAAAAATGAATAACTAGATTAAATAATTTATATAAACAAATTGTTAAAACATTTAATTAAAAAGTAGGTAATTTTTCTTATTTAATTGGTTAATAATGGAAATACCATAAATTTGTTGATTTAGTTTCTAAAAATGATGACCGAAAAATAGATCCGGATTTGTCAAAGGAGAACAAATAACGTCGGTTTGAGAATTTAGTAAATTTTTGTTAAAGTGCATTGCTTTACGTATTTCAAAAGCTTCCAAAAGATCAAGTTTAAGACCTTTCGTTTCATATTGTAAAATTTGAATATTGTTGTTATTTATAAAATTACTAGTATGATTTTCCTCAATTAAATGATTAGAAAAGGTGGAAGATGTTTGTCCTAATCTTAAACTACGAAAATGTTCAGCACATCGAACATGAAACGGACGACCTGTCTGTCCAATATAGATTGCATCACAGTCAGAACAAGATAGTTGATAGACTCCAGATTTTGAAAACTTACTTAATTTTTGTTTATTATTTACAAGAAGATTTTGAAGGTTATGATTATTATAATAAGCACAACTTAAATTTGTATGTTTTGAAATTTTGTTTCCTAATTTTTGGCTTAAATTACCTGTGTAAAGTATTTGACGCCATAATTGTCCTTGAAACAAACAACCTTTTCTAATCATTTAATTGAGGAAAATCATACTAGTAATTTTATAAATAACAACAATATTCAAATTTTACAATATGAAACGAAAGGTCTTAAACTTGATCTTTTGGAAGCTTTTGAAATACGTAAAGCAATGCACTTTAACAAAAATTTACTAAATTCTCAAACCGACGTTATTTGTTCTCCTTTGACAAATCCGGATCTATTTTTCGGTCATCATTTTAAGAAACTAAATCAACAAATTTATGGTATTTCCATTATCAACCAATTAAATAAGAAAAATTACCTACTTTTTAATTAAATGTTTTAACAATTTGTTTATATAAATTATTTAATCTAGTTATTCATTTTTCATTTTATTTTTGATTCACATCAAAATTTTTTCTTCATAAACCTTTTGAATCGCTCTTGATAATGGCGTAAGCCGAAATGCATTGAGCAAAAATTTTTAGAAAATAAAAATAAAAACATATTTGCGAAATATAAAAACAAGTGTTATTAGTTTTTAATTTATATATATATATATATATATATATATATATATATATATATATATATATATATATATATATATATATATATATATATATATATATATATATATATATATATATATATATATATATATATATATATATATATATATATATATATATATATATATATATATATATATATATATATATATTGTAATAAACTTCGTCCAGAATGGGTTAATTTTATTTACTCATTCATTAATTAAAAGTTAACTCCTTTTTCAATCTTTTACTTGTATTGCAAATTGTATTGCATGAATTAATGTAAATTAAATTTGTTATACAAATGTTTACATTAATGAATTAAAAGGAGCTACCTAATACATTTTGCATAAATTAAATTTGAGTTCGCTAATACAAATGCAAGTATGAATGAAAACAGGTGTGGCCTATTTCAGATGTACGGACTACGTAGTATTGATTTCTAGTGGATTATAGAAGTTTCGATTTATTTATTTTTCGATATAAATAAGCAAACAAAAATATCAGATAGTCAGTTTTTCTTTTGCAATTAAAAGTGTTTATAAATATTCGCAAGTTTAAGGAATAATCGGTGGTATCTGAGCCTGGGTACTAATAGAGAAAGAATCTGAACTTAGTGGAATAGTAAATACAGATTTTACGATTCCGAATATTATTGATTCAAATTGTGGAAAAGCGGTGAAGTTTATGGTACATAAATTGGAGACCCTGGAATTTATTGTAAGGAAAAACGAAGCTGCTGTAATTTGATGACAAATAAAATTTGAGATTCTGTTAACCAAAGATCGGTCTTTTACTGTCGTGTTTGTTCAATAATCTAAAAGAACCAACGAAGAGTTGTTACAGTGGTGTCAGAAGTGGGATTATTGAAACAATGGTCAAAACAGTAAATATTAGTGATCTCAGCCAGACCAAGCTAAAGGACGAGTTGAAGAAAAGGAACGCTCCAATCCATGGAACGAAGGCAGAACTTGCATTCCGGCTGCGTAAAGTTTTAGAAGAAGCAGGTGAAAGCACAGAGGTCATAGAAATAGAGCTGGAGGATGCTCCGGTTCAGAATGCCCCCGCAATTGATCCGATGATGGCGTTGATGAAAGAAATGATGGCACAGCAACAACAACAAAAAGTAGAACAACAACAATTTGCTGATATGATTGCCAAACAAGGAAACAACCAACAACAACAACTTGCTGATCTGATGGCCCGACAAGAGAAGCAGGCAGCAGAACAAAAAGTAGAGCAACGACAACAATTTGCTGATATGATGGCGAAGCAAGAAAGTCTACGTGAAGTAATCGAGTCACGTATATCCTGTGCAGAGGTGAAAATCAACAACATGGAAAGGGAGCTGCGGACAGTTACTGAAGAACAAGAGAAATTACGCAAACTTTCGAGTGAATTACGCCAAGAAATAGCACAAGGGAAGTCAGGTAACATGATCAATCCATCAACTACTTCAGCCCCAGCTAGAGTGAAAACACCCGCATTTGATGGATCTACATCGTACCAGATATTTAAGATGCAATTTGAGATAGCAACAACTGGGGTTGATCACCAGCAAAAAGCAAATGCGCTTATATTGGCATTGAAGGGACCTGCTGCTGAAATTTTGCAAACACTATCAGCGACAGAGCGTGATTACAGCAAGATAATGGAGGCCTTAGAAGTAAGATATGGGGAAAGTCATATGCAAGCTCTCCATCGCATGCAGCTCAAGACACGAAAACAAGGAGTCAGCGAAACTTTGCAAGAATTAGAGGCTGACATTGTGAGACTGGTAAATCTGTCATATCCAAACTATAACGCGGAACACCGAGACGAACTGGCAGCTGATACATTTATCAATGCTCTTCGAGATGTACAAATGAGAAATCAGCTTTATCTAAGTGGAAAGAAATTACCTGCGGAAGTCTTAGCATTGGCCCTGCAAATGGAAGCCGGAAAAAGAGCGCATGGCTCAGATAGTGTACGTCAGATGGAAGTTGCTGAGGAACCACTGAAAGCAGCGCTGGATGAAGTGATCATGCGTGTCAAAAGTTTGGAAGATAAGCCTGAACGAAATCAACGAAGAAGATCTAGTAGAGTAAGATGCTGGAATTGTGGGCAGTTAGGGCATATCAGACGGGAATGCAAAACACGAGTAGCAGCAAAAGAAGGAGTAGTTCCAGTCCAGACGATGAACCTCTCAAACAAGCAAGTGGATGTCAAAAAGGAGGAAGATTGCCGTGTTGAACATCGTAAGAAAAGGATACAAAGGGAATGCAAAACACTAATAGCTGCAAAAGAAGGAGTAGTTCCAGTCCGGTTGATGAATCTTTCAAACAAGCAAGTGGATGTCAAAAAGGCAGGAGATTTCCACGTTGAACACCGTAAGAAAGGGATACATTGTAACGCTGACGATCTTTCAAGAAAACCCTGTATTGAGGAGCGCAAGTCATGTAGCAGGACTGAGAGAAGTCAAGCAATGAAGGTGAAACAAATTAAGTTCCAAACTCCTGACGATTGGTGTACCGAGGCATTTAAAAGAGAGCAGCTAAAGGATCCAGCTATGGCTCCAATATTGAAATGGAAAACTGAGGTAAGGCGACCGGAGTGGAAAGAGGTCGCACCTTTAAGTACGGAGGTGAAATGTTACTGGGCGCAATGGGACTCACTATTTATGGACAACGGGATATTAAAAAGAAAATGGGAGTCCGCTGATGGAAAGAAAGTGTTGGAGCAACTGGTGTTGCCATCAAGTCGAGTGGAAGAGGTACTGGGAAAGCTGCATGGAAGTATTTCTGGAGGACACCTGGGAGTCAATAAAACCCTAGCCAAAGTAAGGGAGAGGTTTTATTGGGTAAGGTATCGAACAGACGTGGAGCAATGGTGTCGGCGATGCGATACTTGTGCAGCGAGCAAAGGACCAAAAACTAGAACTCGAGGAGAGATGCAACAGTACAATGTGGGTGCCCCAATGGAGAGAATTGCTATAGACATCGCGGGGCCATTTCCGGAAACGACAAAAGGTAACAAATACATCATGGTGGTCATTGATTACTTTACAAAATGGCCGGAAGCTTATGCAATACCGAACCAGGAAGCAGTTACGGTCGCGGAAACATTAGTCAATGAATGGGTTTGCAGATATGGAACACCGCTCGAGTTGCATACAGACCAGGGAAGGAATTTCGAATCTCAACTGATAGAAGAGCTGTGCAGAACACTCGGCATTAGAAAAACACGAACTACACCTATGAACCCGCAGTCGGATGGCATGGTAGAACGATTCAACCGAACCATGGAAGAACATTTGTCAAAGGTAGTAGAAGCCAACCAAAGAAATTGGGACAAGGATCTTCCGTTATTCTTGATGGCCTATCGTAGCGCAGTGCACGATACGACAAGTGAAACGCCAGCGAATATCATGTTCGGAAGAGAACTACATCTTCCTAGTGACATCGAGTTCGGCATCCCTGGAGGTCTGGTATTCACGAAAACAGATTATGTGGGACAACTAAGGGAGAAGATGAATAAAATCCATCAGCAGGTTCGAGACCACATTAAGATTGCCAGTGACAAAATGAAAACCAGGTACGACATAAATGCAAATAGTGGCGGTTTTCAAGAAGGAGAATTGGTATGGCTATACAACCCCAGAAGAACTAAGGGAAGATCACCCAAGCTGCAGCCAGATTGGGAAGGCCCATATAAAATAATCAAACGAATTAATGATGTCATCTACCGCATACAAAAGGGACCCCATACCAAGATGAAAGTAATACATCTGCAAAGGTTGGCACCGTACCAAGGTAACAGCACCAATGCGATCTCTGATATTGTTCGGGACGAACAAAACTAAATGGAGGGCAATGTAATAAACTTCGTCCAGAATGGGTTAATTTTATTTACTCATTCATTAATTAAAAGTTAACTCCTTTTTCAATCTTTTACTTGTATTGCAAATTGTATTGCATGAATTAATGTAAATTAAATTTGTTATACAAATGTTTACATTAATGAATTAAAAGGAGCTACCTAATACATTTTGCATAAATTAAATTTGAGTTCGCTAATACAAATGCAAGTATGAATGAAAACAGGTGTGGCCTATTTCAGATGTACGGACTACGTAGTATTGATTTCTAGTGGATTATAGAAGTTTCGATTTATTTATTTTTCGATATAAATAAGCAAACAAAAATATCAGATAGTCAGTTTTTCTTTTGCAATTAAAAGTGTTTATAAATATTCGCAAGTTTAAGGAATAATCGGTGGTATCTGAGCCTGGGTACTAATAGAGAAAGAATCTGAACTTAGTGGAATAGTAAATACAGATTTTACGATTCCGAATATTATTGATTCAAATTGTGGAAAAGCGGTGAAGTTTATGGTACATAAATTGGAGACCCTGGAATTTATTGTAAGGAAAAACGAAGCTGCTGTAATTTGATGACAAATAAAATTTGAGATTCTGTTAACCAAAGATCGGTCTTTTACTGTCGTGTTTGTTCAATAATCTAAAAGAACCAACGAAGAGTCGTTACAATATATATATATATATATATATATATATATATATATATATATATATATATATATATATATATATATATATATATATATATATATATATATATATATATATATATATATATATATATATATATATATATATATATATATATATATATATATATATATATTTATATTAGGGTGGCCCTTAAAAACAAAAATTTTTTTTTTTGTACGGCACCCTCCCATTTCGTGTGAATACCGATAAAAATATTATTTGCAAAATCTGATATCAATCGGTCAATTCTAAGACGTGCCTCCGGCCACTTAAAGTTGAAAAATTTTGTTCTGTACCTTAAAAAAAACTTTTTTATTTATTTTTGTGCGACACCCATTTCGTGTCAATACCCATAAAAAAATTATGTGTAAAAATTGAAATCAATCGTTAAACTCTAAGGGGTGCTGGCCACAACAAAACCTTCAACTTTAAGTTAGCACGCCTTAGAGTTGAGCGATTGATTTCAAATTTTGCAAATAATATTTTTTTTGGGTATTGACATTAAGTGGGAGGGTGTCGTACAAAAAATTTAAATTTTTCTTTGTAATGGCCACAACCAAACCTCTCAACTTTAAGTGGCCGGGGGCACCCCTTAGAGTTGAACGATTGATTTCAATTTTTACACATAATTTTTTTATGGGTATTGACACGAAATGAGAGAGGGTGTCGCACAAAAAATAAAAGAGTTTTTTTTTAAGGTCCAGAACAAAATTTCTCAACTTTAAGTGGCCGGAGGCACGTCTTAGAATTGACCGATTGATATCAGATTTTGCAAATAATATTTTTATGGGTATTCACACGAAATGGGAGGGTGCCGTACAAAAAATAAAAATTTTTGTTTTTAATGGCCACCCTAATATATATATATATATATATATATATATATATATATATATATATATATATATATATATATATATATATTATATATATATATATATATATATATATATATATATATTATATATATATATATATATATATATATATATATATATATATATACTATATATATATATATATATATATATATATATATATATATATATATATATATATATATATATATATAATATATATATATATATATATATATATATATATATATATATATATATATATATATATATATATATATATATATATATATACTATATATATATATATATATATATATATAATATATATATATATATATATATATATATATATATATATATATATATACTATATATAGTATATATATATATATATATATATATATATATATATATATATATATATATATATATATATATATATATATATATATATATAGAACAGATCCACGCGAAAGCGATCACTATTTGCTTTTTTTTGATTTAAATTTCACCATGCTTATTCGTTAGAATGTAAAAAAAAAATTAGGACGTATTTTTTTTTTTGCTCCTCTCTCTCTCCGTTCTCTCGTGGTTCTCTATTGCAAATTCAACGATTGTGGCTGCAGGGTCAACTTTAAGAGTTTGTTAAAAATCAACGGCTTAACGGATTTTAACAATTTATATCTCGTTTGAAAGATAATTTAATATACTTTAATATAAAAATAATTTGAAAAAATTATTTTAGGACAAAGTATGGTCAGAATACTACAACTAATTTTATCTTTTAAGTTTTTTATCAAAAGGGCCTCATCAAAATTTTTATTTTATTTATTTATTAAATCTTCAATTTATTCTCTTTTGAACTAAAAATAAAAAAAGTGACGTCAACGAACCGCTTGGCCAGGAAAAAATCATTAAAGTTAATTCGATTTTATTTTTCACTACACTATGTACTGGGTTATAATAATTTCAATATGAAAGAAAGAGATTTTACCAAATCCATATATCTATTGCATTCTCTCCAGTAATTTTTGTAGAAAGTTTATCTGCTTTTCTTTGATTTAGTTCTTAATAAATAGTTCAGAAAGAAGTGTTTGAGAAGATGAAGATGAATTTACAAGATGAAAAAGAAGACTCTAAAAATATCAAATAATTATGTATTTAATACTATTAATAACTTAATTAAGCTAATGTAATCTTTAGAATTAATTGAAATTTCAAAATTATTTATTTTTATGGTTGTAATTATAATTGATTTTATACCATTACCAAATTATTGCCAGATGATGTAATTACGTAAAATTGTTACCGCGAAAATATATATCATCTGACAAAATATTATCTCTTTTTATATCAGCTGTCAAGCAATAATCATCTAATATTTTGTGCATAGATATAATTAATAATTATTCCAAAATTATAATAAAAACATTTTGTAAGGAAGCAATATTTATCATTTACATCTATAAATATATTGAAATAAAAGAAGATATTATTTAGGATTTATTTTTTTGATGATTTTTCATATTATTGGATATTCCATCATATACAGTCCACAACTTAATCCAGCTGAGACAAGAAGTAACATATTAAAATGCGTAATTATTGCTCCAATCCATTTAAATTAAATTATCATTCTAAAAAGTAAAAACGTTTAAAGTTTCGGCCAAATTATTGGAACATGCCCAATTTTTACAACTTAATATAGATAGTGAACTTTTATTAATTAAGAAAACAAGAATTCGAACATTACTTCGTTAGGAAAAAGTCCTATTTCAAACAGACAGTTAAGGAGTAAAACATGTAAAATGAGAAAATTGGAAGCCGCAACGCAGGTCATT